>VOMN01136675.1:0-55284 GCA_014899125.1 Orchestia grillus | reverse complement strand
CCTTCCTCCGTCTCGTGCGGCCTTCCTCCGTCTCGTGCGGCCTTCCTTCGTCTCGTGCGGCCTTCCTTCGTCTCGTCCACTAGTCGCTGCATTCCTCAGCCGCCGCACTCCGTAGGGTTGACCTTGACATTCGTCAACTTTCTTCACACTGCCGGCGATCGGGTCTGCAGCTCTGACCGTTTTTCTCGAAAGTCGTATTTTTTCGTAATATGTTCAGGGTGGCAAACAGAAAAATCATTTGTTGAAAATTTACAAAATATTTTAGGTTTGTAGGATACGAAACATATAAAAATTGCGTGTTTTTTCATGTGATCGCATTAATTTCACTTTTGTAGCATAAATACCCTGAATTTTCACAAGAAACTCCCTTTTATTGTCCGGCGTTTGAACGAAGAACTGAATGAACATAAAAAACATGCATGCCTCAACTTGAACATGTGCTTCACGCGTTGCATTCCTAACTAGTCTTGGAAGGTGAATTTAATCCCGTTGCAGTACTGTGCAAGTTAGATTTACGCGTGTATTTAGTCACAGCAGAGTAGAAATAAAGGTCAAATTAGTTAGACGAGTATTGATAGCCCATTTACATGTAGAATATGCTTCGGAACCTGAATGTCCGAAATAGTGCCCTACTTATTTAATATAACGTGCCACCGACTGGTTGAGAAGGGAAACTGAAGACGTTAGTGCCGAATAAGGAACTAATAACACAGCGCAACTCGCTTGCCCGGCAAGGCTGAATGAAGTCGTTTTCACCCTACTCCAATTTTCCAACTTTGTACGAGTCCACTCACGAAAAGTTCGATTGAAAACTAAAAAACAACGCGTGTTTGCTCGTCTCCTTTGACCTCTCAGTACAAACCGACCATTCCTGAGTGTAATTATACATTTCGAGCAAATGGAGCCGTCTCAAGCCTGCAAGTTTACAGTATAAAATCTACTGAGGATGGAGTTGATGCAGGTTGAGCCTTGCTGTGGGCAACCTGTCCTTAAGATGCCAGCGGCTCTCAGAACTCGCGATTGTGCGTGAGGCAAATGAGGTCGTCGTGTCCACTGCACCCTGTGGTAGCTATCGCACCTCTCCCCCAGCGCTCGCCCGCACCCATTAACTTGTTGTTAATGCAGCAGTATTTCACTCGTGAATGGTGGAGTGCTCCTGGTACAATTAACTGGTGTTACGCTTCGCGTGCAACTACGCTTGAACTATTTAACTAGATTGACTGACTCTCCTGGTATCTCTGAATAAGTTTATCTGTCGTGTGTTTTGGAAGAGTTCTTTGTACGTATATATTGAACAGCGGATGTCTTATGGTGCGCCGGGGAACACACCTCTCTCTAATGGTGCGCCAGAGAACACCCCTCTCTCTAATGGTGCACCAGAGAACACCCCTCTCTCTCTAATGGTGCACCAGGGAACACCCCTCTCTCTAATGGTGCACCAGGGAACACCCCTCTCTCTAATGGTGCACCAGGGAACACCCCTCTCTCTAATGGTGCACCAGGGAACACCCCTCTCTCTAATGGTGCACCAGGGAACACCCCTCTCTCTAATGGTGCACCAGGGAACACCCCTCTCTCTAATGGTGCACCAGGGAACACCCCTCTCTCTAATGGTGCACCAGGGAACACCCCTCTCTCTAATGGTGCACCAGGGAACACCCCTCTCTCTAATGGTGCACCAGGGAACACCCCTCTCTCTAATGGTGCACCAGGGAACACCCCTCTCTCTAATGGTGCACCAGGGAACACCCCTCTCTCTAATGGTGCACCAGGGAACACCCCTCTCTCTAATGGTGCACCAGGGAACACCCCCTCTCTGTAATGGTGCATTAGGGAACACCCCCTCTCTGTAATGATGCATTAGGGAACACCCCCTCTCTGTAATGGTGCACCAGGGAACACCCACTCTCTCTAATGGTGCACCAGGGAA
The DNA here is from genome assembly GCA_014899125.1 of Orchestia grillus. Classification (NCBI taxonomy): domain Eukaryota; kingdom Metazoa; phylum Arthropoda; class Malacostraca; order Amphipoda; family Talitridae; genus Orchestia; species Orchestia grillus. The sequence continues at coordinate 53,354 of VOMN01136675.1, read as the reverse complement.
CACCCCCTCTCTCTAATGGTGCACCAGAGAACGCACCTAATGGTACACCAGACAGACGCCATCTTGAGGATAACGAACTCCGACACGTGCTTGAACTGAGCCTCGAGGCGCGCTGCAGCTCACACTCGAGCTTTGCAACGCGGCTTGAGCCGAGGCTGAGCCTCCAAGTGGGAGTGGTAGTCGCGGTTAAGGCTGTCTCGTGCTGTCTATGTCACACACTCCAATGTTGGCGTCCTTAGCTGTGCCGTAGTGTTGCCTGGGTGTGCATATTTGTGTCTACTTACCGACTTTGGGTTAGTCAAACGACTTGGTATTTGTTGGTTCATGAAAAGTCAAGCCACTTCCACTTGGTTTTTGTTTATTTCTTACAGTTTTAATTTATTTCATCGAACGGAGCTCCAAGGGTTTTTTCTAGTCATGTAATAAGGTCCTGTGTGTGTTATCACGAGAAACTGCGAGTTAGCTTAATTTCAGAATTTTTTATCTGTTTCTTATCGTCATGAGCTATGATACCCGAGTTTTAATTTTGGTTAACTAGAATATAGGGTTACGCGTAATTTCACACCAGACAGTTCATTGCACAGAGCGTTGTTGAACTAAACAGTCGTCAGGTTCTGGAAATGTTTTTACCGCTCCTTGTTCCTATTCTGATGTGAAGTTTAACGAACGTACACGTACGAGTACAATGTTGACACGCCCCTAAGCGTGTGTTGCTAGAGGTAATATTGTGGCGCACCTCGAAGGATCCACTCGTGGCCTCATCAACCTCCTTCGCTGTTTGGCGAATGCATTGGTGAGAAATGCAAGGTTTTCATGTGAGCTTGAAGACCAAATATCTTTTACACACGTGCTCCATCTGTCGTTAGCTGTTAATATTCGCGTTACTCAAGTTTCCGGCACTCGATGGTACCACATTGAAACTCTTCTCCTAGTGTCGTGTGGTATCCGTGCTACGCGCTGCTCTCCAGTGATCATAGATGAAAAATTTCTGCAGCGTTCGGGGACGTGAATCTGTCAACCCTGATCAATTTTTTCTCGTCTTTTGTTCCTCCTAACATTTGTATGGCTTTCACTACTTCAATCGCCTGGTGTTTTCAACTAGTTTTTAATAGAGATTCTGTGTGAGAAGTGCTCGTTTACGTTTAAATTTGCGAGCTTGAATTGGAATTGTTTGAGGATGGAAATTGAGATTGAACATTCATTCGCGATTATTGTATTTTTTCTTATTGATGTAATTTTTCTTTCATGAAACGATCGCTACGTGAATCATGTAGACCTGAAATACGTTTTTCATCAAAGTTTCTTTGACAATTTCCTTCTTCAATGATTATTATTTTATTTCTGACTTGCCTATGATGTCCATCAGTTTTGCCCAACACTTACTTTCCATTGCGTTGTCACACTTCCTGCTTGCTCAATTCCTTTTCGTCGGGAGTTGCATTTTCGTCGTATTTCTGGCGCAAGTTTCTCATTGGTACGATAGCGAACTGATGGATTAGAGACGAGCTTGGGACGCGAATGTAACTGGGGAGATGAATGGCCCGAGTGACGGGGGTAGAATATCAGGCCTACCAATGGTAATGAAAATTAATGAGAAGGCGACTTCCGAAGTGACGTAGGATTTGGTCCGTAGCTATGATACTCGGATGCAGAGAGCCCAAAGGTTCTACGTGTTTCTGAGAAATGGTTCAAAATTCGAGCTAGTATATGGATAACGATACCCACAGGAGACTATGTTTTTGAGCTCCTGGACGGCGACAGAAAAAGTTTTATTTCTATACAACAGTCCAAGATAACAGAAAAAGTGTTTGGGGAAAACACTATTCTCCTCTTGCTTATTTCATTTTCACTCAAGAGTTTCGTAGCTTATACGGGAAACTCAAGGGAATATAGAAATCTGCAGCAGAAATTCTCATTGATCTTCCATCCCAAATCATCTTACAAACAAGAGCATCGCGCGCTGAGCCCAGGCTGCGTAGAGGTCCTTGGCGTGAAAGTTATGGAAGAAACTAGACAGGTGTGTTGACGCCCTCGCATATGATGGTTGGTGATGGCGGTCTTGACTCTCCTTCCTGTCGTGCGCATGCGCCTTTTGCGTCTAGGAACTACGTCAGGCGACGTCGGTGTGCATCTCATTTGGTGCTTGCGTAGAGCTTGTGCTTGTCGCGTCCTCATTTCTTTTATTATGAAACACGGTGATGCACTGTTGCACTTCGTAGTTAAAAAGTGTGGTGACGCTTGGTCAATTTGTTGAAATTCAAATTCATGTGGCTTTTAATTTTATTGTAAAGCTTCAGCAATCATACGAAAACTCCCCAAACTTGATCGTGCAATTTTTCGGTAGAAAGTATTCCCTTTACCTTTTGGAGTGCAAATCTAGCGAACTGTAAGCTCAAGATAATCACTCATACGTATTATTCATAGAAGCTGTATGAGCTGCGGCATGTCAAATTGGCATTTGTCGAGTCGCAAAAAAGAGCGTTCGTTGTTGCGGATGTTGGAGATGTGCTCGGCAGTTGAGGATGTGGGCGGGTGGAACAGCAGCTGTGGGTCCATCTGATAATTTAATATTGCGCAACTTGGTGCGGAAATATTGTAAAACATTCTTGAAATGGGTTCTGCTTTCTCTCGCCTTAGGTTGTTGGCAAGTTGGCATGTTAGTTAAAACTATTTCTAAAGTAGTTACACTGGTACAGAGTCTTGGTTATTTGATATCCCAGGCCGACTTCATGGCTGTTACGCGTACTTATTTATACCTGCGAAGTATGTACGACGTACATACATCGTCTTTTACATCTGTAATTTTTTGTGCAGTAGACTCAGGGTATAGTGACTCGGAATTTCAGGGGACCTACTTCAATCTATATATTGATACGCTTGTAACTATCTATGTAGGTATCTATGTGTGTGTCACACCCTTCATCAATGTATACAAAGATCATTGCAGTATCTATGCTACAGCTTCATCATAAACTTCCACTCTTAACACGTTCCCTGCGTTGGACCGTTTCATTGTTAGGCAATTCTAATTAAGTTAGGTTTGAATTTGGCGACTCGTCGTGTTTTGAAGTCACACGTGCTTCCTTCTTGTTCTCTTTTTCTCTCTCCTCGAATTAATGGGCTTAGTTATTTTAATTATTCAAATGAGAATTTTCTTTAAAAGCAATCAAACTACGAGTGTTGACTTACAAGTAAACCCAATATACGGGGAACGTGTAAAAGATTCTAACTACAAATTATTTGCGGGTCCTGCCAGCTTGTAAATTATTAATATTTATTGATCCTTTCGGCTAATTTGAGACTAAAAGATAAGTACTGACTTAGTGTTTATCTTAGTTTGGATTTTCTATTTTCAAATTCTCGTGCGATTTGGATCGTTTCGAATCACGAAAGTATTATGTACTGACATCTTGAATTTTGAGCATTTATTCGTCAATTAAAGTTACTTTACCTGTCCGAAAAGATGTGTGGATTTTCATAGCTCGTTGGCTAGAATTTCAAATCATTAGTTGGAATTTCAAAATTTAACGAACCCTGCCCAACATAAAATATCGCGATTAGTTCAGCACGTTTGGGGGGGTGTGAGATCATACACCTACGACAGGATTAGTCCACGAATGGCAAGATTAATGGTGAAATTAGTGTGATCCTGGCCCTTCATGCCTCACTTCCGACGACGATTATGCCCCCGCACGCCTTGAACCGGATTTTTTTGTTATTCCACGAGCGTCCGTCCTCCACTGTGGTGCCAGGAACTCGGGCGGTATTGGCTGGTCCAGGTAGAGCGAGAGAGGAGGAGTTGGTCTATTTGGACCGTCGCTAATGTGATTAAATACAGAGTTGTAGGCAGTCAGCAGAGCTATCGAGACGAACGTGGAGGACATCCGCCAGCTGTACTGACTGAACGCCATGCTGTAATGAGCGACGATGTCGGCGCGCAGTGGAATGTCCCGGACATTAGATCGGTTTGATGTATTACTTGGAAATACAAGAGAGCTTCGCTGTTAGACGTGGTTTAGGCCAAGTGATGACGTCCTTATTTTCTGACCAAAGTGCTACCGTAGTTCCAACGAGGAGACTCCTCCTGTCTAATAAAATACGGAAAGTAAAATCAATCTGGTGTCTTCAATGTGCTTGTAAATATGCCTGTTCAGGTGTCATGATTAGAGGACGAAAAATGACATATTATCGAATGTTTTACACTTGTAGGTTAATTATTTTGTGTATGTGTATTTTACTCGTTACTTTCATATGTGCTGTGTGGTTACAGAATCGTATACAATTTTTTAATTTCTGTAACAAAGAACGATCAGTTTTACCAAGGAACGCATTATTAAATGTCTCTCCTGATGATGTTTTCTGACTGGAGCATATGATGAAAGACCTTTTCCGCAGTACAACCACAGGAATGACGGTGCTTGTTCTTAAAACCTTTGCTCGACCCGCCATTATTTCGCTGATGTTTGCTCTCGGTCGTCATGCCAACGAGCCTGGAGACGAATTTGCTCTTTGCGATACTGCTTGAGTGGTTGTTCCGTCGTCTGCACTCCTGGAAAGACGGCAGCTCTTCTCTCCTCCGGTCGTCAAGCTTTTCTCAGGTGTGCGGCGGTTGCCGTTACGGGGAAACATGACTAGTTCCAGCTTGTGTTTCAGTAAACGTATGGTTTGTTGGAAGCCGCCGGCACGATTAATTAAGAGAACACTGCGGCCCTTTTCCTAAGGTTACAGAAGCACGCTGTGTAGCATGGATACCCCATGAAAGTGGACATTTTTGAACCGTAGTTACATACCGAATACTGCCGTATTTCTTCTATGATTACTGGAAGGCGCTGAGTAGCATGGATGCCGTATGAAACAGGACATTTTTGAACCGTAGATGCATTCTAAATACTGCTGCATTTCTTCTATGAGTACTGGAATGCGTTGGGTAGCATGGATGCCGCATGAAACTAGAATGAGGCATTTTCGAAGCGTTGTTACGTACCCGCATGTGCGATCTTCGACTTCATGAGCTAGACCATGGATCTCCGTGCGTTTGTCCTTCAGTGAACACATTAGACGACCTTCGCGACGAGCGGAAAGCTCTGCGGTTGCGGACAGAACCTGTCTTTTAATTTGCCCCAAGCGGAGCTACTCGTGTCGCGTCAACTGGAGGAGGTCGACTGCATTTGTGCATAGGCCTGCATACTTGAGTGGCTTCTTTTGTGTACCTCGGTTTCTTGTCTTGAACCTTGAGGCAACTCGAGTGCATAGCTTCTGTTTATTGGATCGTGCATACTTCTACTTCATTTTTATCTTACATAGTATTTGTATACTTCTTTCTTCTTTATTTTGATCTTGCATACTCCTTTATACTTCATTGTACGATTTTGAAGCTCACACTTCTCATTCCAGTTGCAAGATTGATTAAAACACCCGCTATGGAATAAATAATTTCTAAAAATGAAAAAAAAAGACTACCTAGTAGGGGGTACGACGGTACTGTAAAACTCCAAATATTTTTCAGCCTAGATTTTAGCTCGCACTGAAATGAAATCAATTTTACCGACTCTGATCCGACAATTTAATGCATTTGATGTATTTGAGGTGTGGTATTTCGGTGAGTGTTGTTCCTAAATCTCGCCTCGTGGAGGAACTTGGCGCAGCGAATTGAGCTCTGTGTGTTCTGAGGTCATTAGCGGTGTTGAAGGTTTTACCGGTTGCGCGGCGAACATTCCTCGTCTAAAAGGAATGTTGTTGAGCAGGTTTTCACCGCACCTTGCGTCAGTCAGCCCCCTTGTGGTTGTGCAGTAACTTCTCTCTCCAATCCTCTGTCTTCAGATGTTCTTCGTAGTGCTGAGTGTTGCAGCGGTCTTCTAGTGAAACTGGTGAATCTAGCGTCTGCCTGCGATGCTTTCTGATGTGTGAAACTTAGCTCGTGATGTTAATATACGGGAATTGCTTTGCGACATTTCCGGCACGTAATAGGTCGGTGTTGACAAAGCTGGGTGAAGTAGCTAGACAATTGCAGATTCTTGCCACTCTTCCGAATGCTCACGTTGAATTTTAAAGCCGCCTGATTCCGCTAGTTTCTGTAACACTGCTTGACAAGATCAACATGTTACTCGCTAGCATTTATTTTCTGTATGCGACTCGAGTGATAATTCGTGGCTTAGATACAAATGATGGTCTCTGTTTGCAGGCGATTCGAGTCAGAATCTGTAGCCAAGATACCAGTGATGATGCGTCATACTCTACACTCGTCAATTTACGTTTTTTCTTCGTTGACATTTGTGAGGCAGCTGACGACCTTGTGGATTTGAATTACAGCCCGTCGAGCCCTCCACGTGCAATCAAGTCTGGTGGTGCTCTCTCTTTCTCTGTAATCTTGACTGCATTATTTTTTACGCATTTTATACTAAAAGTTTAGCGCTAAGGGGACCAATGGTAAAATATTCGACCCTTCCAGCAGACTGCTGCTAGCTTTCGGTGAAAAGCTCACTGTAATTTCATTGCAAATGTGCGGTGTAGACTTAGAATAATGGGGTTGTAGGGTTAAGATAGTCTTTTAAACGGACGCCCGTCATTACCCGTGTGTATTTATTACTAGTCGTTACTAATAACCCTCGCTGTGCATCTCTCCTTTCCCATTTCCGTGCGTGTAGCTTAGTTTTACACTCATTCTTAAACTTCTGGACTTAAGGATTCGTTTTCATGCACGCCTCACAGTTGAGGAAACTTTTGGCGGGGCTCCGCAGCGCAGGCTCGATCCCGGGATAAGTCTGGATGTCCCGGGCTCGATTCCCCCGAGTGAAGCGCTTTCCTTGCGGAAAATTACGCACGAGTTCCTTAACATCGCGGCACACCAGTGTGGCCTTCTTTCCGAACTATTTTGAAGGTATCCAAGATACCACAGCATATAGGGTTGCAGACGCCTGCAAACTCGTTCTTGAAGACTTCTCGTCGACGCGTCCACTTTTTGTGCCTCTTAGACTGCTTTTGTTTGGAGGACGCTGTGTGTGACGGCAGTGTGACGTGCTTCTGACGTCTGGCGTGCGGTTGTGCAGTCTGGTGTTGGCGACTCGTAACTATGACATTTGAGCACTTGCTACACCAGTCTTGGTACTCGCAAATCGTGCCATTTTCCATTCTTTACTCTCGTCTCACCCGTTTTCTACGCAGCGCACGACTGCCGTGAGGCTATTTTGTTTGAAGCAAGTAGATGCCGAATCGCTTCCTTCGTTTTGTTAGTGTGTTGGCACACTGAGGACAAATTATCAGCGTTTCAGCTCTTGCCAAGCCTGTGGGTCTGATGTGTCTAATTATGAGCGCCAAAATATATAAACGGCGCCTGAAGTGCGCATCAACCCGACGACACATGCGGGTGTCGCCCTTTCTCCTTTGGAAGGTGGTTACTTTCGTTGGGGGGTGGTAACTTTCTTGTAAACAAGGCCTTCTGTCTTTGCCTTCTGGTAGGTACAGGGCGGATTTACCTGTACTGCGTGCCAAATAATACGCCAAGTTAATATGATTGTTTTTACGTGTGCGTGCTCGCATTTATATCATTATTTTTACGCACTGAAGAGGTTAGATGCGAGAAATTTCAAGGCTCCCTACTCCGGTTGTGTGTACCTAACCAGCGACTGTCAGATAAGGCACTCCGTATCAGTGATGCGGGGAATTATGTTGTCACGCGAGATTTAGCGTCATTTTTGACAGAATGGGGACGGTAGCTGCTCTACAATTTTTGGTCTTACCGAAATATTCATTTCCATCGGCCTCGGCTGTTTAGGTTGACATTAGCGTTTGTATTATTTCCTAGTAGTTGAATTTTACCTGTCTTCTGTCGCTGCGACGTGGCACAGTACACACATTACTGGCTGTGGTGCTCAGCACACGCGTGCAGTTTGCACACCAGCTACATCGAGAGCGGTATTTACAGAGCAGTGTTAGCTGTACCGCAGCTGTACGTGTCCAGGTCGACCACCTCGCCCTGCGCAGCTGCTGCCTGCTGTAAAGCTTTCTTTTCTTCTGGGCCAAACTTAATTAACCCTTTAATGACCAAATTATTTTGTCGGAAAGGCTGCATTTGGCTTTGTATGGGAAACTATTTGTAGGCTTATGTATGTATACAATAAGGTTGCATTCAGCTTCTCACGAGTCCTTGTGTAGTCGCCGGAGAGAGAGATACATCATTATGCTCGTCAAGATTACCAGCAGGATTATAGAGGTTCTGAAAGCTATATTCTCTCGACTATTTCGGTATTCCGTTGATTATTTTTCCCTCTAATCCTCCCCTGCTGCCACAACTACGTTGCAGTTCATAGTCGCAGCGTTTATTGAAAGAAGTGATATAAACTCCTGTCAGAATTGTGATCGCGAGCTGCGCGGCCTTTGATCCCCCCAGTCGTCACGAGTCCCTAGGAACGCGCGCGTATACTTTCAGAGCGTGTACTTTAGTGTATACTTTCAGGGAGTTTACCGAGTACTTGAGAAAGACAGCATCGTTGAGATTTAGGGTCAAACCCTTAAGTTGTCCGTGTTGGAACCCTGAAGGACTGACTAACTTGTTTTCTAAATGAACAAATATCGCGGAAACAGTCGTTTCACATTTTATGCACTTGTGTGTATGTTTTGCATATTCCTCCTAATTTTGAAAATATGACTTTAAACTATACTATTTCTAACATCCATATTTCTTGACACTCCTTATAGTGTTGAATTTTATACTGTGATTCAGGTTTTTGTAACTCAAAGGGCCCCAGTGTGGGTAACCTCGCAAAAAGAGTTTACATCCACCTATCAATTTTGTACGGTTTTCTCTTATTTAATGTGCCATTATTTGGATAACAAGCCTAACATATTCCGTTAAATATCTTTCTGGTTCGTGGCTATTTGCGCTTCTGCTTTCTTGATCTTGTGTGATATTTTAACGCGTTCCGTCTGCGGTTGTGCCCTCTGCGAGGTAGTGGTGTGACGTCACTAGAGGCTTTATTTAGGACGCCTCTTGTTCGCCTGTTTCATAACTGCGTGGGTTCCTTCAATCGCTGCCTAAAAAGGAGAATTTCTAGCGAGCTCCGTGTTTTTTTCCTCGTTGACCTCCCTAGCGGAGCCTAACCCCGCCTGGCTCACGTTTTAGCTGTTTTTCCTGTGCCGAGCGGAATGCAAATTGGATTACAAATCCGTATTTGTGTTTTTTTGCGGATCTCAACATCGTGCGAGGGAGAGTGAGTTGTCTTTCCATTAGTTCGAGAGGATTGGCTACGAGAAAGTGGAACCACTCTCAATGATGCACTAATGGGAGGGCGTTGCAAGGCCCAACATTCAGTTTCAGCGTCAAGAGGTGCTTGTAGTATTTTAGTTTTCCGGTATCTTCTAAAGTGTACGTCGCGTTTTACTTCTGCTATTCTTTTTTACCCTGCGCGTGCGATAGTGCTTTAGCTTGTGCGCTAGAAAATGCAACTTTCCTGCTTGCGGGTGCAGCTAATGCAAAATTTGTATGTGCGTTGCGTGGTCATTTGAAGCTGCGTGGACTAGCCTATGGTGTGGAGTAGTTTTTTCAAGGTAGGCCGGCCTTCTGGCGCCTAAATTACGCGTCGTCACTCAGGGCCGCCTGAGAAACGGGCCTTAGGCCTGCATGTAGGGATTTTTTATGCTGCACCCTTCAGATGTCCCCGTACGTGCCCTAAAATATATAAGCTGGGGAAAATGGTATAGCTTCGTTTCTTGGTGAATCTAAATCTAGTTCGCTTGGTTTATTATGTTGTGGAAGTGAAGACTAGTATCACTCTCTGGCTTAAACTGCTTATCATTTTATTGTATTTTTTAAAATTGTTATATTCACATAGTTCACACTGAAACCTTGCCATGACAGTTAAAGCTCTGCGAATATTTACATTTTAACCTTGATATTCTTCATCACCTCGGTAATGAAAAATAGGGTCGTGAAAAATTTCATATTTCATGAACTCTTGATCAGTTTTCACGTGTCCGAGGTATTTCAGGAAATATTTATCTGGAACTTGGACTCGACGAACTCGACATTGGGCAGCCCCATGCATTGAACAAAAATAAGCTCTGAGCAGAAAAAAAAGCCGTGTCGGTCCCTCATGCTGCAGGGGGGGTCCGCACTGGCAGTACGAGCGATGTCGCGTCGTACGACTTTTAGTGCCGTGCTTTGCAGCGCTACTCAGCCACGCTGAAGCGCTCCACTAACTTTAATATGGAGACTGGTGTCTCAAGGGGGACACTGTTAAGTTACCTCAGCTTTAGCTAGACCTTTGGGACTCCATCTTTCCTGCCCACTTAGCTTCTTTCCATTTCCAGGCCTTCTTCGCTGATCGTTCTTCGTCTTTTCTTCCGTAATTTGTTGTTTCTATACGTAGGGAATCTTGTGTGGCGACACACTTCTGCATAGATTCCACGTTTTCTTAAGTCCGTATTAGATGGTCCCTTCTTTTCGCTCTCTTTACATCACATCTTATGTGAGTAAGTAGCTTTTAAGTCACTGATAATTAATCTTACCGAATCCATTTATGTATTATTTCTTCAAGAGGGAGATCAGTGACTGTAAGTTGAGTTAGAGAGTCGCTCAGTACCTTATTGCTGTGTTCTCTGACTTCCTCGTGCTTCCCGTCTCCCATCGTGTTGCATTCGCGTTTTATGTGGCGTTATTTCGCATTCAGTGTTTCAGTAATTCACGTCGTGTTGCATTAATGTGCGTCTAAAGATATACTAAAATAGTGTCAATAATTTGTGCCGACGGTTAAGATTTCGTTTGAACTACAAGATATTGGGGAGAATGTTCAAGATCTATTTCGTTAGGTTGTTGTGAGAACTTATCGAGTTTAGCTGTTGTAATATTCACAATCAACGCTGGTGTTCATGATAATTAATGTTTGTGGAAGGTGAGGAACAAAATTCGATGAAATTGACCGGACTGTCCACGCCTCGGTAGAAATGAAACCATGTAACCCACACATTTATAGCCTTGTTTCTGTGTCCTACAGCACGACTGCTGAGTCTTAATACATAAGTGCTGGAAAATAATTTAACTCGGAAACTGCACCTCGTTGTTGCACCTCGTTGCCAAACCCGAAGATAATGTTGTTTTTCAAGAATTACTGAAGAATTATATTCGTTTAACGTTAAAAAAATCAGTCTAGTTTAGAGTTATTGGTCCCCTAGCCTTTAGCACGGGATTTCAAAATTCATTCTCATAAGGGTGCTGGTTACTTTCGTGCAAATCTTGGCGAAGCCTAATCGCCAAAACATACTTGATAAGTAAATGGTTAACACCAAAACGGAGGCAGGGGTGCGACCACCCGCACGCCATCTCTGGTGCCGGCCGTTAGTTGGAGAGCAGAAGCGCTGAGGGGGCAGCCAGACGTTACAGATGTCAACAGAGCAGATAACCTCCTTGAAGGCCGCACTCGAGTGAGGCTCTTACAGGAGCTCGACTTGAGGACGACCTCTAGGTCACCCCACGCTCGGGTGGGTTGGTGACTCTCAAGATCCGCATCCGTGACCTGCATTCCTGCCGCGCTGCTGCGACGTTGCTTAGCTTCTGGCCCTTCGCGCCCTGATATTATTTATCACATTAAACTAACACTTGTTTTCGCGTGCGTGAATGAAAAACTCATAGATTAATTTTAGCAGGTGCTTTACACATCATATTCGTTGAGATGCACTCATAACAGCGAATTTAAGCATTCTGAAGTTATGCAAAATTAAATTACTGGGTGACTTAGAAGTTAAGCCAGGGCGTGAAGGACTAAATTGTTGGAGTCTGTGAAGAGCCTCGGCATTGTACCGTATGAGGGCGTCGCCGGCTTCTATTTTTCCACCGAGCTCAGTATTTTGTCTAGGTATATGAGAGGAGTTGTAGAAAATTGAATTGGAGTGGAATTCTCGTTTAATTGGTAGGGTTTGTATAAAACACGAAACTGTCCGTCATGCAGGGAACTATGTTGTATAATAGAATTTAGCGTGTTAGTCTGACAATTATCAGAGTTGGTTAAATCAATTTTCTGGAAATGAATTTGAAATATTTTATGTCAGTTTGAGCAGATGTATAGTTGTCCATAGTCTCTTTTGTTGCCCGATCGTTGTGCGTTATATCGTGGATTGCTATCTGACGATTGATTGAACATGGGGAGGAATGTGACACTAGGCGGTGTTCTTCTATTCAGTGAAATTTCATTCGATCTGCCTGATTGATGATACTTTTGGCGAGGAATCGTTTTACTTTCCACGGTAGGAAAGCAGTGTGATGTTTTACATAACTTTTAAGATACACTTATGATTACTGAAATCAATGGGGTTATATACGAACGTCTGATTCAAATTGAATTTATATTTATCCCCAATGTAATTCAATTATCATCGCTATGCCAGAGTGTAAAATGTATTGTTCTTATATAATTGCATTGGTAAAACCGCTTCATACTTCAACGTGCATTGATTTTTGTTAAATTACACCGCAGGTGTGTCGTTTCCTATAGTGAGTATATTTAGTTATCTTTTTGTTTATCTTGCGCCATTGATATGAGGAAATTTCTTAATAAAACTGGGTGTTATACAGGCGGCTACAGGCTTCGTTCCCAGTCACCATCTGCTTGTGTTGTGTGGATTGTAACATGCTGAATGATTCCTAATTGTGGCTTTCCCTAGCGTTTGTTAATGAATTATTTATTTTATTACAACTATTTATCAAAATGGTGCGTTGGGAGCTTGCTTGTTAGCATTTTCAACAGGAATTTACCAATCTAGCGGTTTTAAGAGCTTGTTTCAAGCGCCTTTGTTTAAGTATTTTAATTTTAATACAAAAATTGGGAGCTCTTTGAGTTCAATTTTTTCATTTTTTTACTACCAGAAAAATAATAATTCAAGTGAAAGTTGTAACCCGATGAGACTTCGGTACGTGACCGTGCCGCCGTGAAGACGTGCCGTGGTACTTCTATCCTGCAGACATGAGGCTGTAACGACCTTAAAATAGTATGGCTATGTTTAAATTAACATCTAACATTGCACTTTTTTTAAGCATGATGATTTGTATGTCAAACGTTGTCCATTTACCAACCAAGCCTAACTTTTATCGAGTGTTCAAGTGACTTTAGCGATGGCGTGTCCAGGGGCAGTCAGCCATGTGTGCCCGACTACCGTAAAACTAGCACGGGTCGATACCGCCGCACACAGCATTGATCTCGCACTGTCATAGGCACACTCGTGCACTGCGCCTGTGCTCTATTGTCTCCGTACGCTATTCCTACGTGAATCTTTGTGTGTACTTTCCTTCATCCCTCTCAGGATGTTCTCTGATTAAAATGCTGAAAATTATTATTGTTGCTGGAATTTGATTTATGTAGGACAAATACTTTAACATGATTGCGATTCGTATAAATGTTTCTTTTCCGATGCCGGTACATCGGTACACACGTCGTTACTGTGAGTAAACTTGCGTGTTATACAAGCCTGATCGCTACTAGCGTTCTCGTTCAAGTCTTTCTATTGATCTGGCGAAAAGTATTTATTCTCTGGCTGTTGCCTCTTCTTCTTACCATTGAACTTAGCATTGTTCACCGCTCGCTCCTCGACCCTGTACAGCACGGCGTGCCTGGCACACGCCACATTGTCCTCTGTGAGGGAGGTACTGAAAAGATTCATTCCTGGACCGCTGGTTGAGAGGGATCCCGCGCTCATCTGTGTCGTGATAAACGCGTTCGAATCCCTTACAGCTCCTTGATCATCCCTCGCAGCTCAGTACTGCGTTATTCCAAGCATTGAAGCGACCTAAAATTCTTGCAGTAAAAGGTTAGGAAACTTGGGTTCGTCTACCCTTAACGGTAATTTCCTCTTCATTCCATTCTAATTCCGAAGATGGCTGGTCCAAACCAACCGCTTGGGCACTTATGTTTGATAATTCTTCTCATTCGTGCATTCAGATTTTTGTCATGCTCGACATTCCTATGAACTCCTTTGACTTGTTTTTATGTGCTCGTTCTGTTGGAGAATTCAGTGCTGGTGTTGATTTCATCGCAGCGAATTTCGTTCTGGCCTGAACATCGAGAGGAGAGTAGTTGAGCTGATGGTTTCAAGCCGCGCTGTAGTGTGTAGTTCTTAAATCTGAAGGGTGATTATTTGGCACCCACCCGTGTGTATGCTGTCAGGAGGAAGCTGAATGGTTACTTTACAAAGTAAATGAAAATTTACCTCTTCTCTGCTTGGGATATTCCCATTCTCGTCTGCTTGCTAGGGCGACCTACGTAACACCAAAAAGTAATGCCAATCGATCCACATAAAATTCTATTGACGTCTGTTCTTACTGGAATCTGCGAGCTCCAGTCGATATAACATATCAGCAGACTCCAGAAGCCGCTCCCAGCTGCAGAGGTTGCCGACCTGACGCAGCCAAGGAAGTGTTCAGCCTCGATTGCTGGGAGCACTCGAGTAAGGCTGTCGTAGCCACGATCAAAACTGAACGGTTGGGTATCGTTGATACGTACCTGAAAGACCACTCATGTTCTTGGGTTGAATATGGTCTCCCTCGGTACTGGATTGCTGTCGTGTGCATCTCGTTAGAAGTAATGATTCAGAGAAACCAAGGTGAAATTAGACTGTGGGTGACGTTTCTTGGTTTTGACTGTAGCAATGCTCCCAGTTATTTATCTTCGTTTAATGTGTGAATAAACGAATTTTTGCGATAATTTTGTTAGGTAATTTCAGTTTTGGAAAATTGTTTTCAATTTTTTTCTTATAAAAGTTTATAGCAGAATTATATTTTATTTGAAGTTGGTATTCAACTAGCGTTTATATTTTATTGAATACAAATTTCCTAATTATCTTTGGGCCAAGTTTGACTGACTGGGGTAATGATGACTGGAAAGGAGATGAAGCTGTGCAGACCGCAGCGACGTGATGCTCTGTGCACGGCACGTGATGTCCATTAGTGATGATCTCCAGCTCGCGGTTGTCGCTGTAAAGATCGGACGGAGACTGTGTCCTGCAGAACAATGATGCAACGAAATTCTCGTGCACACCGGATTGAGAATCTTTGTTTTGATTGTAGACTATGCGTATAGTGATGAATAGTAGCTTCCATGACGATATGCTCTTAAAATCGTTAGTTTCATTGTATTATAAATCATCGTAACTGAAATCTGATGTCATTAAATCTACACACGTATTTACCTCTATCGGTTAGTATAGGTTGTAAACAGCGATGTTTGTTTTAGGCTCAAGATTGTTTTATGAGGGGCGTAAAACTTCCCAAAATTGACGTTGGCAGACGAGTTTAGGCGTCTATTTGTGCATTATATTTTACATTAGGCTAGCGATGCGTGTATTAGGTTGACGCTGTATCCGGGCTACCAAGAGCTTGGTGATGATGCCGATGTCGAACTCGTAGCCGTGCTACGGCTGCCCTCAACTTCGCCATTCCATTATCGACTGCCATTATCAAGATGCGATAAAAAATGCTCGTTGTGAACTAGTCACTAACCTTTACTAAGGGCGGTTACCAATGCGAGCCTGGTCATTGACGGTCTTTGTTGACCGTCCGGTCGGAAGTTCCAGTCGGGGGTAATTTTGCTCTCCCGCTCTTCCTGTAGGGTGGCAACGGCTCGCCATCTCCGTGTACTCTTCGTCTCTCAGACCGGACGGCTGCCGTTGCTTGCTCGTGTTGTAAACTTGTGCTTGTGTCGGGTTAGATCGTTTGTGGCCCAACTATCGGCGTCCGAAAGTTTTCTATTGTCCATAACTCTTTCCTCTACTCTCAACTCATCCGAATTGATGCAGTCGTTGCATCACAAATCAGAATATTTGCCGTAAATATAATGGTACAAAGAAGACCGACCAATGTATTGGTTTTAGGATCACGAGATTTTCTCTGATTTCAGGCCTTGGTAGGAATATGTAATAATTTTTACCATCTTCGACCGTTGGAACTCGAGTGCTGTGAATTTGTCAACACATTTTCTGACTTGTTTTTAAAGCCACCAAAACTTAGCGTCGTCCAGGGACACCTGTCGACACTGTGTGTGCGTGTTTCCCCCCTTGGGAAATCTTTGGAATTCGGCAATCTCTTCAAAGGTCCTTGGTATTAATTATATAACATTTGACTTTTTTTTCAAAGTGTACTTGGAGTAATATAACGAATATCCAATTTTACCATGTCGTGTTTCACTCATGGATTTAAAAGTGGGATACATTTCATATCCACGTGTGAGAACCCATTTCCACGTACAGTATACCCAGCCTAGCTGAAATCAAGACACCGGTGCCCCGAGGGGACTGCAGTAGAAAGGGTCGCTCCCTGGGGTCCACCTCCTGCCTGGGAACTGCCCAGCACCCCTCGCACTTGAAGTATTGCTCTTGTAGCTCTCACAGATACGGGACCTTGCGCCTTCCACTCTCCCTCCGGTCACTATTATCGGTCAGTGTTTGTTTACAGCCCGTCTCCCCCCTCCCCGACGGGTGAAAGGGGAGAAGGCTGCCGTTCTCCAACCAGCCAGTCTCGTCTAGAGATGGTTTCGAGGTATCCTGGGGCGATGTCGAGCGCTGATTCTCAGTCCTGTAACGCCCAAGTTACATATTTTTAGGATATGCTAGTTTACAACGAAATACTAGCTTCACAGAGTTACTCGACCCTAGGTAGCTTTGTATGGGAAATAAGACTGGTTTTGTATGAAAAACTTGCAGCAGCCGTCCGAAATGGGCCGATATTTTGTCTAGCTCATTGTTTTTTGATTTATTACTGCGACAAATGTACATTACCTGTGGCCAATAAACGCTTTAAATAGTAAGCTCTTAGCCAATGGGTTGATCGTGCGTACACCAATTTCCTGGGAGTGAAAAGCATGCATTTCTTAGTGAGATTTTTTATATGCATTGGTCCATTTGCCAGATATTTGTTGGGCAGTCGAGTCTTCATTGCTCTATATTCTACTTTATATTTCTCCAGAAAATTCTTTTATCGCAATGCCAACACGTTGACGACGCACTACAGTGTCAATTTTCCGTGTAAAATACACGAGTGCGACCTTCCATTCTTGCTGAATTCCGACTCGCGCTTTGCTTGCACTGTGTCTCTGGACAACATCTTTTATATTGCTTGAGTTGGGGGGAGTGAGGTACCTGAGGTGAACGTCAGTTTCAGACCTCAATTTCTGCCTGCACCGGAGATGACGGAGCATTATAACGACCTATTGTGTGGGACCACGCGCCCTGCACAGCCGCTCGTCGTGCTCTGCTCTACTGGCTGCAGCGAGACGATCGGATACATTTGTTGGTTTAATAAAAACAACATAAAATGAAGATCGATCAAAAGTATTTTTAGACCAAACAAAAAACAACAAATCTGCATTCAATGAACATTTATAAAATGAAAGTAATATTGTTCATGCTTGATTTATTTCGAATTTTATTTAACCGGTAAATGTGTCGTCATTTTGCCACCTTCCGCAGTTCGTGACGCGAGTGTGGGGGGTCGCCGTCGTCTCAGCCTGGCTGGCGTGTCAAGCTCGTGAATCACACGAGTACGTGGGTCGATTGTTACTCATGCCGCCTCGTACTAGCTTAGCGAGCAATAGGAAGCGTGTCCGATTGTTGGCCGTCTCCGCTATTGCTCATCTGTGGCTCAGTTTTGAATGCTGGGTCCGATTGTAGTAGTTTTGATTCTTCTAAGAACTGATCGCGTTGGTTTTTCTGATATGGGCCGTCTGAAAATTTCATTGATAAAGAGATGATATCGTCTACTTGTGTTCTGCAACATGTGATGCGACGATCATACCATTTCAAAAGTCAAACTTTTATCAAAAATTTCACATCAGCTGTAAAAGGTAAAATAGGTACAAAATCGTATTTTTATTTCGGCGAATCCCCTTAAAATGCTCGTGCATGTCTCTTACAGATCACAAAACATTCAGATTTTTATTTAATTTTTTTTTTGTACGCGCGTGTGTGTTGCCTAAATGTTTCCTTCCTCCAGATGCTGCACGCTCTTGGCATCAGCTGAGCCGCAGCTGTGCGAGGAAGAGACGTGTTCGTTTAGTTTGCTTTCGTGCACAAAACTGTGCATTTTTGGGTGCTTTTATACCTTAGTGTAGTGGGTGGGGTGAAATTTCTGAATTTTGCTCCAGAGATTGATCTGAAATACATTATTCAAAAATTGTTTTCAATGAACGATTTAGAACGTATGATTTGTAAATTCCTGGGGTTTATTTTAAAGCACGATTCGACAGTTCTTAGTAGTGAGTCATCGTGGACAGCTGAGCTCCATTTCATGTAATCTCATGTGGGAAGTTTTACGGCACGTATCACCATCGCTTAAATAATCCAATTTTTATTGTATATTTACTGGTCGGATCAGCTACATTAGTCTGCAGTTGAAGCCTCTGAAACCGAGGCTTGGTTCAGACGTGTCTATTTTTTCCTTCTGCAAGCTATTCTGAGCACAGTGTGTACCTCATTTGTCCTCGTTTTCCCTACTGGGATGACCTACCTAGCATGTACACGCTGCGATTTGAACGAAGAGAGCAGTTTCCGTTCTCTGCTTCCGTCCCTGCTACACGAGGGCTGACCCTAGTGAAGCTTAGTATTCGGGTGCGGTTTTACCTGCCAAGGAAATGTAAACGCTTTACTCACGTTGAAGTTTCATAGGACGTTCTGTGTTACGATATTACCTGTTAACGCTCACAAGGACAAAATTGGGCTGCTTTGTTAGGGACAAATGGAACAACTCGAGCTATAGGTGTCCCTGCTGACTGGCGAACGAACCTTCGTTCCGGGAAAGATATTTACAACACAACTGTGCCGGTGAATGCTCATCGTATTTCTTGTACAAAACGGTCTGAAATAATGGAATAAGCATAGACTGCATACGAGGGAAAGAGCATTTGTCGTTCAGTCTTAATGTTGGCCATTCTCGCATGTTATCACATATTTTGTTTATGAATTGTGATAATAACATTTGCCTCTTCGGCAAAGGGATTATCCATAGAGTAATTTCTCTGGGGACGAGTCCCATGTCCAAATTTTCTGGGCTCACCAGCGCAGTATGATGCATGTCTAGCGCCCAATACCAGTGCCTGAATTACGCATCACCGCTCTGTTATTGCACCGAATTTGGGCGCTGAGGGATCCGAGCTCTGGCGGCCTTCGTGGTGCGGCAACTGTGAATTTTGTCGCCTCGAGAACAGTTCGCTAGCGACTGTAGTTTGTGGGAGCAGCTGTGGGGCTGTACGCGTTTCCGCGCATTCTATGTCGCTTACATTGATAGAGTACATCCTATTTAGGGGAACCCTTGAACCTGGAGGGCAGAGTTCACAACTTCAAGTTGATCATCAACTTCCCATCTCTAATGAAGTTATTTCAGAATATCCTGTCGTTCATAACACAGGAGGGCCGTGTGTTCTGTGCGAGGTCCTCTGCCAGTGAGGAGTTCTATGACCCACAAATGTAGCACCTGGCGTTTACTCATCCTGAAAGTTCTTTGTTCCACGCCTGAATTAAGGTGAAGGAATGAGGCTGTGGGCGCACGGGGTATTTGTGTTGTCCGACGGTGATATTAGAGTGCGTAATATAGACCTCGTATTTTAGAGACTCGTCTGTGGCTATGTATATAGAACATAATTAGTTATCCTGTCCTAATAATGATAATTGACGCTTAAGACGTTCCACAGCGCACTGTATCGATAGAGAATGGAGTGCTGTACCATGTATCTATCAACTATATTCAATAAATAGAATTCACGGAAATTATGTTCCAGAGTTTCGAACGTGCGTTTGTCTGACATAAACAGCATTATCTGACCGAAACATCAATGGGTCAAAAGTCTCTTTACAATTTTTCTAGTCTTATTATAATCAGCCTGTATCCTAATTACAAAAAATCACAGTATTATTTATTCTTTCAATCGGAATTGACTAGAACTTATTGACCAGTGTCTTGTATAGTTATTGCGTAATAATTTGTTGAACGGTATAGTGACTTCCGTGGGTCACGCTATGCGAAGAATAGTCACTTTTTCAAGTTTCTTCCTGTAAACAAGCCTCCCTGCAGAAATATTTACGAGCAGACCTTACTCACGGTGTTCTCAACAGGCGCAGTAAGTAGGACGCCAGGCAGAGCTTATGCTCTCGCTACCTACATAAACCTACTTCTCTGCGAGAGAGGAGGGAGGGTGTACATCCTTTACGCCACTAGCGGCACGGAACTCGGTACAGTCGTAGCGCAGACGCCCTTCCTGGCCGTGTTGTGTGGTGCAGGCGCCTTCCCTGGCCGTGTTGTGTGGTGCAGGCGCCCTCCCTGGCCGTGTTGTGTGGTGCAGGCGCCCTCCCTGGCCGTGTTGTGTGGTGCAGGCGCCCTCCCTGGCCGTGTTGTGTGGTGCAGGCGCCCTCCCTGGCCGTGTTGTGTGGTGCAGGCGCCCTCCCTGGCCGTGTTGTGTGGTGCAGGCGCCCTCCCTGGCCGTGTTGTGTGGTGCAGGCGCCCTCCCTGGCCGTGTTGTGTGGTGCAGGCGCCCTCCCTGGCCGTGTTGTGTGGTGCAGGCGCCCTCCCTGGCCGTGTTGTGTGGTGCAGGCGCCCTCCCTGGCCGTGTTGTGTGGTGCAGGCGCCCTCCCTGGCCGTGTTGTGTGGTGCAGGCGCCCTCCCTGGCCGTGTTGTGTGGTGCAGGCGCCCTCCCTGGCCGTGTTGTGTGGTGCAGGTGCCCTCCCTGGCCGTGTTGTGTGGTGCAGATATGTTAGTTCATAGAAGTTCGACCTAAAGACCCTCATTTCGCCATTTCACCGTACATTCTTCTTGCTGCACAAGCCTGTGCCTAGCGACAGGTTGGCAGTCGTCGCCCTGCGGAGGTCTAGGCTATTTATGTGACGGGAAAGTCTCATTCTATCGATGCAGACCTCAATTGTGTATCGGCGACGGATGAATTTGGGTATCGGCTTTCGTTTGCTAGTCAGGGCGTGGACGTGCGGATGGAATCTGACAGATGGTGGGAACACGAGTTGTACTGAACATGTTGGGCGGTGTTGTGACCAATGTTATCTTTTTTGTGTTATCGTTTGCCAGTGATTTTTTTTTAGAGGGACGGACATGTTGCTTCTTGGTATTTCGCGTGTGCCTCATTTGAAGTTGAATGCTATTAATCCTGAAAATTGCATGCATAAAGTTATGTCATGCGTCTGTATCTAGAATTTTAAAACTGTTCTCACGTTTTCTTCGTTCAAAATTTGGCAGCCTTTTGCTGAAGAACAAAGAGTATGTTGTGAACGGGATATATAATTCATAAAAACTAGTTTTATTGTAGTCATACCTTGTAGAGCGCTTATTGTAGCACTGTTCTCAAGGCAGGTGGCTTGAAGACCCTTATCATGTGTAGTTATAAGGTCTATGCAACCATGTATAATGTGAGAGAACCTCGCAACCACGTATAGCTTTGCAAATCGCAGCCACGTACAGTTCTGGGACTCGTACAACCACGTATAGTTCTAGGATTCCTACCGCTTTACACAGTTCTGGGATTCCTACCGCTTTACACAGTTCTGGGATTCCCACCGCTTTACACAGTTCTGGGACTCCTACCGCTTTACACAGTTCTGGGACTCCTACCGCTTTACT
The DNA here is from genome assembly GCA_014899125.1 of Orchestia grillus. Classification (NCBI taxonomy): domain Eukaryota; kingdom Metazoa; phylum Arthropoda; class Malacostraca; order Amphipoda; family Talitridae; genus Orchestia; species Orchestia grillus. The sequence goes on along the minus strand of VOMN01136675.1, from coordinate 31,765 downwards.
CAATCATGGGACTCCTACCGCTTTACTCAGTCCTGAGGCCCTTGCTCTATTTAGTGCAACCCACGCAGCTGTCGCCACCAATTTCGAAGGAGCTCGACATCGCAGGCCTATCTGGCCGCCATCTTTACGGGCTGGTCTGGGCAGCCTCTCCCTGCGACGCTGCCCTCTGGCTGTGGAGTGTCCCTCACTTCATGCGCCTCCCCACCTCCCCTCCCTCTCTAAGGGGCCTCATGGCTACGGTCAGCGGTGACTTTGAAATGACTTTAATTCAAAGTCAGCGAAGTCCTCGTTTGTTCAGGCCAAGTAAATTAGGCTGTCGAAATTGTTTATCGAGCTCTTGCGAGGAGTAGCAGGACTAAAATGACTCGGTTGTTTCCGTTGTGATTTACATGAGAAGAAGAGATTTTTAGTTAATTTCTAAATCGTCTGGATGGAAGGATTGGCAGAGCTGTTTTTGGCTGCGCTAAATGATGTTTGTATTTTTTCATCTTGAATGTATCATGCGAAGGAGATAGAGAAGGATCGTTTTTGTTTTGGGCTTGTGTGAAATGATCAATCGGAAACGTTACGCGTTTGTATTTTCTAAGTTGGGCATATTTAAAGGTATATTAGTGGGGAGAAAGTACCTTTGCCAGCGCTGAATTTAGAGTGCTTGCAATCAACGTGGGAAATATGTTGAACTAATTGAGAATGTAGGCTGAAATGTGATCACATACATTCAACGTTCCAACTTGATGACTGCCACTCCACGTGGAAATTCGATCATTAGCATTCCACTCAAAAACTCCACACCCATTAAAATTCTTCACGGCAACCGACAACTTCGACTCGCGCAAATGACGATTTTTGAAATTCGTCAGTTGGGCGCCAGCTCGCGGTTGGGCGCACATGGAGCCGCGCGGTATCACTTCTACGCTCACACGCTCATTTCTTTGGAGCGTCACGCTGCCCCTTGTGACGGGGAGGCTGTTTCGAAACATCCGCTGTGTTGTTTGTTGTTGCTCTGCTTTGGTGCCTGCGTTTCTCACGTCTCTGTTTTTCAATGGGAATTTTCTGGCTCTTAATGTTCTCTTGCGCTGAGAATGGTCGCCATCCATCACGTGTTAATTGCAGTCGCTCCAGCCTCTTAAGTCCCACCTCTCTTTCTCTCTCTTTTCCTTCATTAGGGCCTTTGTTCTCCCCCGTAACGTCCGTAATGACCTTTTGGTTCTTATGGGAATTGTGGACCTACAGCTCTCTCTTTTGGGTAGGGGGAGTGGGCACAATACGGAAAGTCATTGTCAGCTCATTAAGAGTTATTATTCAGGATAAAAACCTAATTTTTCAGTCAAAAGGTATTTGTCTGTTTCTAGCTCATTTCTAGGGTTATTAAAGTGACACACCATGACTGCGATGGGGTACAGTATTCAGTCGCGACTGAATAAGCTGGTAGAATTTTCTTTCAGATGTGCAGAGTGTCGCAAATAATGGTTGAAAAAAATCGTAGCATGTGTCGGGTATCTATGCTACGAAATGAAATTTAATTTGTCCTTCCATGTGGTATAATCTTTATTTCATGAGGAGATACCTCCAATATTATAAACTGTCGATAAGTTCGGTGTCACCCTGTGTATTGTGAGCCGTAACCAGGATACGCATTGCGCCTTCTTGTATTCCCGCGCACTGATGACTGTAGTAGACCTGTGGTTCCCAACCATTTTGTAACAGTTCCATTTGGAGGTTATATGCAACCAGCCGTCGCGTAACTCTTACTTCAAGAAAAAGCAATTCCTTATCGATTACTTCACGCGCAAAAAAACGAAAAGAATATCGAACAAATCGCTCTCGACCCTGCGAATGCCTTCTGCCTTGAGTATCTCGCGGACGACAGATGGACCACTGCTGTAGACCGCCACGACGTCCTGGGACCCGCATGTGCAGGAGGGCAGTATGGAGTAATAACGCCAGCGCCCGGCACGGCCATCGTTAAGCTAACTGCTTCCAATTACGCTATTGCTCGTACTTTTATTTTCGAGGGAACCGGGTGTGATTATTTGTGTTCATGTGCTCTCTTTCTACAATTTTATTTGGCATGGAACAGTGTGTGTGTGTTCTTACACTTGCGTTATATTTTGTGTGAATTTCCTACATGTTCTTCATACATCAGTGTTCGAGGCGAAATGTAATAAGCACCACAATCATAATGCTCAACCTTACCTGAATTCTATGTTTTTTACTATTATAACTAGTGCACTTGCTATTAAGTTCTGGGACGATGTACTCATCGTTACTTTATGGAATATTACAGAAAATTTGTGCACGTCATTTGAACGCAAAGGCCAATACATCCCTTGTAATTGGTTGGTCTGGCATTTTTCCTGTTCGTGATATGGAAAAAAATTACTGGACGATGCAAGTTCTTACGTTCTATTATAATACGACACGAACGTGATGCTCTGCGTTTGTTCTCTACATTACTACACGTACGTTGCGTGAGGTTACACTACACTACTGCATTTATTACGTGAGGCAACGCACCATTTATGCTTTCTCCGCTCACATGGCGCAGTAGAACACAGCCGCTATGCTCTGCGGGTGCACTGCTGTTCGATGCTGCCGAGCTGCTCCGATTTGCTTGCGTGGTGACATGCAATAGAGCTGAGCTCCTTCTCCTCCACCCATCCTGTTCCCTCGTCTCCGCCTCCTTCTGTAGCGCCTTGCTGCTTCCTTCAGAAAAATAGAAGGTCCAAAAATAGCCTCCCCCTTTAGCCATGATTCCCCAACGATAGCCTACATCACGTCGGGCTCTTCTGTTACGAGTTCTTTCTCTGTACTCGGAAGACCTAACGAGCGAGTAATTCTTGGTTATCTTCCTCTCGGAGTTTTGTTCCAATTTCTGAGTGGAATAATTGTTGGCTCTAAAGGTATTTTTCGTTCGTTCTTCTGATAATATTTTGATATTTCATCTCTTCTCTCAAGCAGTATTGATCGTTTCGCATGGCCTGCGCCAATACTGGTAGTCTTTTTAATTCTGCAATTCACATTCGCATGTTTCTCTTCTATGGTCGCTGCTGAGTGTCAGTCGCTCGTTCACCTTAATTACAAGTGTAATTAATTTAACAAAAAACTCCGGGCCCCGAGCCTTTTTTATATAAATTTAGAAGGCAGTGCTTCATCTTGAACTTCCATTTTTGTCTTCGGTGTCGCATTAATTTCCCAGGGTTTTTGCAATAGAATGTGTTGCGCGCTCCCTGCTTGGCGGGTGCCGGCGTTGTAGTGCAGCACCACGGGGTTGTGGTGCAGCACCCCTTGGTTCCCGCGTCCAGTTGGGCTCCTGTGTTATTAAACTCGCGACTCTTTCTGTCCTCGAATTAGGACGCGATATTTCAACGTGTCGTCAAATCCGTTTTCTGAAATTTTAGTGGAAATAATTCTAAATGAATATTTGTAAGTTTTTCGTGATCGAGTGTTTTTTTCTGATTGATTGAGCTGTAATTTTTGAGAACAGAGAATTTTCGAGAACATAATTCGTTTCGTAACTTAGCTCTCAAAAAAGTTTTTAAGCTCGTAGAAAAGATCCTTGCTCTAGAATGCAGTTTTAAGTATTTTTAATTTCTTTTGTAGTATGTATCGGCTAATCGTGTTCATTATTTCTATAAATAATTCTCATTATTAACCAGAAAGGAAATTATAAGGTCAAACTAACCTTATCTTTTATTCCTATTATATCACCGTGAATGTCATGCTGAATAGAATTTCAGCTATAGAAAAATTTATTTGGTGCTGGTTTGAGTACATGGGCTATCGATAGGGTGATATTTTCCTGATATAACGCAAGCCTTTTTACTGAGCTCCGCAGAAGATATTTGGAAGGAGACTTCCTTGCGAGAGAGTGCTCATTGCTCTGCGTAAGATGCATCATCTTCCAGCATTTACATACATTAGTATTTTGTGGCATTTTTCGTAATCAAAACCCATCTTTCCACAGATTCTACCTTCATGTAGTGCGACTAGGATCTTTTTACGGTGATTCTAATTGTAAGTGCCTTGATAGTGTTAATACTCGAATTTAACTCCGTTCGGCGGTGTAATAACTTCACAAACCCTGTTGATAGGCGTGCCGGGTTCAGGAACTTCACACCAGGTGTTGTGTGTAAAGAAATGGTGGCCGGAAATGGCGGCCACCTGTCCACCGTCCACGGCTGTTGAGCCTAAAAAAGACTGGTCCGAATTCTTCTTCGGATTTGCCGTCAGCCTTCTGAGACTATGGAAACACGGCTCGTCTGACCTGACCAAACCCACAGTGCTTCTTAAATCCACCGTGAGGTCGCTGGTGATCAAGCGACGTCTCGACAACTGCGAAGAAAGACTCGACGTTTGTGTTTGTAGTTGTCACTGTTCGATCAAAAACTCGCCCGGCGACAGATGCAAGAGAAAAAACAACGCTGTTGGCCGAAGTGCCAGTGACGCCACGCGATCAGACCGAACCGTTGGCCCCGGTACCTTCCATCGAGGCAAACTCCGTCACAGCTCTGCTGACCATGCCGCTAGTTGTCACCGTACTGTGCTTAAAAAAGCTGGATCTGCTCAGGACGTCAACACATGCACGGAAGTGCGAGGTAAAGACCTTAAGAGTGGGTGTGCCTGTTGTCACTCTGAGCCGCAACCGCCTGATGTACTCAATGACGCTCCCGTTGTCAGACTCCGTGGCCAGGATTCCGGTGTTAGAACAGTAGACAAAGCACGGAGACGAGAAGTGGATTCTGCTCCTCTGCTATTTGACGAAATGAGCGCGTTGGACGGATTTAGACACAGCAACAGCGATCCTGTACTCAATTCATTTACTCACGACTCGCAGAACTGTGATAACGAAAATTTGGATAACCTTGTTACTGTAACCAAACAGTACACGCAGGCCGATCCCAACCGTCCTCCAAGTTCTTTTAGGGTGTCTTCACCGTTAACCAAACTGAAAAGCAACTGCAGCTTCAGGAAAATGGCCCGAAAGCGTACGTCGTCTTTTCGTCTCTCAACCAAGAACTTAGCTAGAAAATTCGGCCCTAATAAGGTGCCTGAGAAAGTTTGCCCCTCCCCTGTCAATGTAAAGCTGAGCGCTATCAACAACCTGAACACCAACAAACCCTTAGAAGCCCTGCGAGATCAAATGGATGGTCTGAGCCGAACAAATCTTACCTCAAAGCTCGTCCTAGAAAACGAAGAACGTTCGTCGCAAGTCATCAGTGAGCATTCCAGCTGCGCCGTCGAATCTGACACAAGTGTCATCAAATTAAACGAAAAGAACTGGACTGATTGTAATTTGAACGGGAAGGACTTGAACACTGGAAAGTTGAACGAAAAGAACTGGACTGCTTCTCTTAGACGCCGAAAAAAGTCTTTCGTAGCTCGCAGTCGGACGCTGGGCAGTCGAGTGCGACCAACCTCGACTGGGTGTGCAGTTGACGTCATCCTTGATGATGGAGGCACTTCTATCGGCGCCTGGAGTGACGAGTACGACCAGACGTTCGATCATCTGCACCACCGGAACTGCCCCTGCAGAGCTACTCTTCATCACCAGGTAATAGAACTTGAATCTATCAGCCCTTATGTGAGCTGGGAGCTCTTCAATCTGCTGTTGCCTTGTGCAACAGTTGGATAGTGTTGCCAGTCGTGATGTGCCGATACCGATGTCGACTCTTATTTTTTGCCGATGCCGATTCTTTGTTATCTTGAATTTGTATGCGTTTACAAAGACTAAAATTTCAGTTTTTCCAATTTTTTAAAGATTCAAACTGATCAGTGACCATTATCATGAAGTTTATTTACCCGTCATAACACAGAGCCAGCATTTTTGGTTGATGTAGTGTTAAAACAATTATAAAATTGAAAGAAATGACATGTGTTTAGGGCCAGTTTCATTAGTAAATACTTCAATGCTACAACAGTAAGAAATCTTTTACATCTCTAGTAAGTATAGACCTTAATGCACGCTTCTGCAATGGTAATAATGATTACACTTTGAGACAATGACACCGCCATTCACTGCAATGTCTACTGTAACCCAGATGCGTGACGTCGTCAGCCCGTGGCCGTAACTGCCCAAGCAGTGTTGCCAGAACTTTTAAGTGAACACCACTAACAAGTGGCGAATATTCGAGTGGATAAGCTCCTATAACATTTGGCTTGGGTAGCATAGCACGCGAATGAACATACAAACAGGTTTCGTTAACAGTAATAAACAAAAAAATGTAAAAATTAGGTATTCTGGATAAATACTAGTTTCTTAGCAAAAAATAAAACATGCTTGGCAGCGTCAAAAATAAATTTGTAGGAAAGGTATTTCATTGGCACAAGTGTTTTTTAATAGTAGGGTCTAATTTAACTCGAACAAACTACCATTAACTTCGATTACAGCCTCGATTTGGCTCAGGAACCTAGAGCGAGCTGATTTCAAGTTTCCTTAAGAAAGGTTTCGAAAATTGCCTCAATTCTGTCGATCAGCAGGGGTTTTTGTGTTACTGGCACGGTGATTGGTATTTTTCTCACCAGCGACCTATTCCTTTTTTAATAGTCAATTAGGTTCCGACTGGGGAATCGGAGGCCGAAGTCACAAAAAAATTCCCAGACCAACCATTTCTGAATTTTCCCCGAGGTTTGACGAACCCTGTTGCTTTATAAATACTTTACCATTGACAGCCCTTGTTGCCCAGGGCTTAACTACCGTGTTTAATTAACAACTCCACGTAGCCATCTGAATTGAGCCTAAGACTCTTGGTGAAATAAAATAAGGAGGCATCTCATCAACCTCAGCGGAGACGGCCGAAAACCGTGATATTTTCAAGAAATTTGGTCTGCTTGACACGAGGGACATCTTTCGGACTGTAAGCAAGCCGTCTGTTATTCTGAGTGTTGTGTTTTCGATCCTAACAAGGGTTTTTTTTTCATCAGAAAAAAAACGAACTGTCAGGGTTCGGCAGAATGTTTCACTTTGTTCAGGAGTTTTTTTGCCTCTGTCAGGCGATCACCTCAGGCCTTTTCTGTGAGCAGCTGATCTCTACGACACTTGTACATATGAATGGTGACGAAGGTCTTCATTGGATCCCAGTTTGATGGTAGAGGGTGAAACATCCAGACCACGGGATGAATCCTGCATTCCGATGACCAACCCTTGTATCTTTTTCCTGTACATTTTCAATTAATTCTGCTTCACGAACGCAATCAGAACGTCTTTTATGTTCCTTGCTACCAGTCACAGCCTCGCAGCCTTCATTGCAATTCTCCAGTTCATCCCCGATTGTTTTTATATTCTTCGAGGCGCACAGAGCAGCATCCTTAATTTCATCATTTGTATGACTGACACGGATCATAAGGATAGAGGCTTTTTCCTTCGAATTTTCAGGTCGTTCGTTCATGAAACTCGAATAGAAACAATCTTCTAAATGATGCGTAGTGTGAGTAAATATTTCCGACGAATGTGAAAAAAAAACAATAATTAAATTACTATCAAATTTATCCCCATCACCCTGCGCCTACAGAGGATAATAAGCTTAAGTTACATATATGCTAATGTAAAATCAATATTGTCTTGTGCCCTGAATAACATCGTGCGTTCCAAGGATTGTAGGAAGCGGCATGGGTATCGGCAGTTTTTATCGCGTGCCGATGTCGATTTTTGCCAAAAGTTGCGATTCTTTCGGATGCCGGTTAAACCCGCATCACTAGTTGATAGTTAATTAAAATTCAATCTACGATAAGAAAATTCAGCGTAATTTCACCTGTTTTGCAGTGGTGTTCATATTTAATATACTCACGGATTGAAATAAGTAATCGAGTGCTAATAAATGCTAAGTATGTCTCTATCTTCCAGGAAAGACATTGATTTATGACTTGTGAAATGAGGCTACGATGCTACTGCATGAATGTTATTTACTTACGTTATAAAATGTTGGTTTTCAAACAACAGTGTGTTACAAAGCATGTTTTGCTTCAGATAATTTAGGAGTTCGCTTCGGTGACAAAATGTTACACGGTGATCATCGTTAGTTCTGTGCCGCCAGCTCATACGGGAGAGGCGTGCGCCTACCGCACATTAGGCAAGTTGTATTAGTGCTAAATATCAAAACGAAGCGGGTTTTTACTGCCTGATTAATGAATTATTCATCAATTCGTTGTACGGCTTAGATCTGTTTCTTGAACATTACTGTGAAATTTCGAACACTTTCACTTTTCTTGCGTGGCTGCAATAATTCTGAAATGCAAATCGAAACTGCGAATGTGCACACTTCTATCTTCTAAATTGTCGATTTTGAGGTTTCGTTGACGGATAGCTTACTTATCAATAGAAAATTCATGCACACATCATCCAGTGATGATTTGAAGCTGCTTCTGTTTTACATTTAATTTCAATTCTCGCTTTATTTTTGTCGATTTCAAATCCCCGAAGTCGCAGTAACAGGTGGGCTGTCGAGGAACGAAGCTCGTCATATTAGGCCGCTGAAAATGGGCCTGTGAGGCTCAGTAATCACGTCGTAATTAGCCGGCCGAGTGTTGAGGCTGCTACACCAGAAGGCTCCTCGGTCATCCTGACGATATTTTCCATTGGCCGTTTGTTTTTTGTTCTCATTTTTACGATGAGTGGAGGGCCCTTAGGCGATGTTTGCACCACTGGCCGAGGCGGGAGATAATCGTCCTTCGCTCTGATGGACTCAGGTCAAGTGCAGCTCGCAGCAGAGCCGTTTTTAAGCTGTTCGCAGTGATTTTTTCTCGAATTATATTGTTTTGTTTTAAGTTTTCTTTTGATATGTCCCCATCAGTGGGTCGTGTTATTTCACCCATAGAAAAGTTGCACCATCTTTGGAAACGTGTCAACTTCTAACTTCATAAAAAACCTGACGAATGTATTCGCCGGTTGCCACAAATTCTCACAAAATTTTCCATTCTATTGCGCTGTTTAATTTCATCTAATAATATTTAGCGTATTCGGTGGAGACCTAGCAAGAAAGTTGACCACATACTCCGGTAAATCCCAATTATTTCTATTTCCGAACTCCTAATGTGGCAAGGGAACAGATACTTGTTCATTTTTCAAGATATGTTCCGTTGAAGCTTAGATATTTCTGGCTACGCTGCTGTAAAATTTTACCTTTGAAAGGTACACCAGTATGTTGTCGATTAATTGGTTGTACTTGTATATTTGTTGATCATAGAATTCCGTTACTTCTGTAGCGAATTTTAGAGCTGTGCTATTGGTCGCTTCTCGGTCAAGAGAAGCAAGCCATTGATTATTATTGGCTATATTTCACCTCACTAGGTGGGAGCAAATGGCTCAGGGAAGAAATATTTGATACAAACCTCTTCTTCGAAACTCCCACTTTTCCTGGAGGTCGAGTAGTCGGTCGTCAATTGTTCGTAGGCCTACTTTTAACAGCTACGCCTCGGTGAATGCACGATCGAGATCCAAATTTAACTCAGCACTGTGGCTAACTCCCCGGCTCTTTTCATGTGACATCAGACCTAGCGTGACCTAGGTAGCCCCGAGTGGCAATGTGTTCCAGCTCTTACTTTTCAGAAGACACGTACTGCAAACTTGCTGTTCACGAGAATGAAAGAACTTTAAACCGCTGTGCTTCGTTTGAAGAAATGCATGGAGCCGCGGCGCAGCCCTCTCTCCTCAGTTGGCAAGGCTACCCGCAGGGGGAGGGAGTTGTGTCGATTTCCAGAGGCAGGACAGTAATGGCTTGCCAACATCTGTGACTTTGATGCGTTTCAGCAGTGTTTATTTCTTTTTACGTGATTCTTTGGCAGTGTGTTGTTTATTGAACCCGAGTCCAGGAGTGAAAACTCGGAAAAAATGATGAAGCATTTTAAATAGGCCACATTTCAAAGAAAGCGTTCCGTCATAATTTTTCTTTCTCTATTGAAAAACATTTTCTTACTGTATATATGTAGTATCGCGGGACGCTTCTTGCTGATCAGACGTTTTCACAAAAGCCGCAGAGTTTGGTCCGACTCTGCTGGTGATGTGAAGGACGCTGGATTGCGGCGGGCGCTCCTGGCTGTGCCTCCAAGTCCAATTTTGGCTCGAGTCCATCTCGTTTTGGGAGCTGACGCGCTCCTATAAAGTCTGATTATTGGCCCCTTGAACTGCAGGCTGACAAGTTAATTAGGTAAACTACGGAACTAATTGGGCACGTGATGCCTGCATGCTAGCGCCCCTCTGCACGCAGCTGAAGGCTTACGTGCATTAATTATAAGTACGTACAACATCCGTGCTGATGAGCTCGTGGTGGTCCGCGTTTGTTTTCTGACCTTGAGCTGAATACTTGAAGTGCACTTTCAGTTTTGCCTCTCCACGTACATGTATCATAAAATTCTGCTTCTTACTTCTGTGGAGGAATCGACTATTTGATCGATTTTACTAGCTAATGTTTGTTGTATGCTTCCACTTTCCTAGAATGACCCTTCTTCTTCTGCTGCATCAAACGTGAGCTCGTTCTGACTTTCATCAAATGGCACGGCAGTTCACGGGCTGTTGGAACAGTACGTGACGTTCACGTCCTAGCTTCCGTCGAGACATTTTTGTATGATTATGAAGTGCATGTAGGGCGTGTCGTACAGCGAGAGCGACGCTCCTCTGTTATGTATGTAGTTGTCACACTTCTGGTATTTATAGTACGTGGTTAGAACAATAGATCGCCCTAGCCCTAGTACCTCACGAGGGCTGCACGTGACGAGTGTTTCACTGTCATTAACACGCTTGGGGAGTGAGACGTTCTGCAAAGAATTCGACTGTTGTCGAGCCCTCAAACGACACACAAAGATGGTTGTACTATGTGGAGGTCTCCGGGCATGTGTGTCGAGATTTTTATGCGCATTCACAGTAGGCAGGAAGAAGGAACGGCATGCTGTAAAGTTACAACGGTATTACAGTTCTCAAATAAGCTCACTAAACTGAACAAGAAGTTTTTTTTACGCTTTCACCACTGGCTGCGAACTTACAGTACCAAATTCACTGTTTATTGTAGACTTTTTTCCGGTGTCTTAGCGAGTAAAGTAAAAATACGTTGAACTTTATTAAACAACTAACCTGTTTAATGTCGGGCCTATATTGAATTAAAGTTTTTAGGCCGCACGACGATCGAGCGGACTAATAATGGCGAGGCGGTTGTGACGTCTATACTTCCCGGCCCTTCTGATGCATACACCAGACGTCAGTCGAGGATGAGCTTTGGTCTAGTTTTATGAAGAATTGCTTTGTGAAGTCCAATTTCTGGCTATCATCGAAGGCCTCGCCACTGTGTACATTGAGCTGTCATGAGAACGCTCCACAGTGGGGTTCGTAGCATGGATGTGTGGTCTTATCGAGAAGGGAGTGGGGGGGGTGGGGTGAGGCAGTGGAGTGCACCTAGACTTGTCCTCCCATATCTGCTCCTCCCCTCTTCCTGTCCTCTCATTTTCCTTTTCTTGTTTTTCTTAGTTCCTTTTTTCAACGGGTTGAGTACGATAATTTCTTTAAAGCTTTTCCTTATTGTGTGTCAATGCCTTTTTCACTATTTTGGGTGGCCCGTCAAGTGGGGATAGTTTAAGCCAGAAAAATGTTATGCAATGTATGTGCAAAATATTTGAATTCCCCAATCCTACAATGAGCGATGTATAAATTTGAAGCGCGCATGTTACCGAGCTGTCGAAACGTGGAGATTTTTCTTCTATTAGATGGTAGATTTCGAAATGGTCACTCGCTGAAAGTTTTGCCAAAGACGTGTTCGTTAAGGTTTCGAATTGTCATTCGCCGTTGAAGTTCGTAACCGCTGCAGATAAGCATTTCCTACCTAAACCTTGAATTGTATTTGAATCTTTCCTCTCTTAAGCTCACTGTTGTCTCTCTTTTAGTATTGTTAGAAAGTGTTCGAGTCGCGTAGTACTTATAACTTCACTCCATAGGGTCCTTTTTTAAGCTGGTGGTGACCGCGTTTACTACAGTAAAGCTGATTCACGCGTATCGCCCACCTTCAGTGCGTTATATTTTAATCTTATGAATAACTGTTAGTCATTTAAGCCAAGTGTTACTCTATTTTTATTTCTTCTGCGAATAGCTCGCTCATGTTTCCTTGCTGAAATATGCTAATGCCTCTTCCTCTTGTTATGAAATTCGCTGATATTGGGAGAATATCGTTGTTTGTTTCTGCAGACCTTGGAGACACATTCTTTTTTTTTTGCTCCGTGGCTTCCTGTAGAGCCTTGCAAGGGTGACTGCGGTTGTTTACCAACAGCTTCGCTATTCTTGTATCATACCTACGGTGCTTGTCTTGTGTCTGCAGTTCAGCGCATATACTGGCCGTTTTGTTTTCGCTGCACGCTTATTGCTACAATTGGCACCTGTTTTATTGGTTTATTTTGCCATCCCTCTCACTCTTAATTGAGAAGAGCGTCTTGTTAAAGAGAACAAACAAGGAAAATTTTGTAACATATCATGCGCATCCATGAATAGGCTACGCCAACAGCAAGAAAGGAGTACAATATTGAAGAAAAACATCGAAATCAGGATTACAATGTGTGTAAGGAAACTTGGAATAAAACCCTTTCATATTGTTGTCAGAGGCTTGCGCCTTTTAATGATTACTTGAATAAATTGTATATTGTAGTTAAAATATTTATGTGTAGAATGCTTCGTGTTCCTCGCTATACTGAGAATAATTTATTGCCTATTAGGCACCGATCTTCTTCAGCCTCCTTTTGTGTAGTAAGAAGAGTTCTCTGATATTTTTGACTCGTCTCTTTAGCTCGTTCTGCTTTGGTTACGATGCTCGTGAGTGCTGTCAGGGGTTAAAAAACTTTCAAAATGCTTGTTTCTGTTGCGAAGCCCTTCAGGAGGAGAGAGGCGTGGGATAGGCGATAGGGTTAGGGTAGGTTCGATAGGTTCGTCCCTCTTCTGCTGGGGGGCTGGTGCCCCGAGGGAGACAGTGTTCGGATAACTCGGCTTTACCTAGGCCTGCCTTCGGAGCTTTTATCTTTCATGCTCACTTTTCTTCATTCGGTTTCATGCCTACTTAGCTAATTATTTTTCTCTTTTCCACCTCGTCTTTCTTAACTATTTGATTTTATGCACAGGGACTCTTGTGTGGAAACACCTGGGCATACATTCCACGATTTCTCAAGTTCGCTCTGAAAGGTCCCTTCTTCTCTTCGCTCACTTGGATAACATCTCATGCGGATACGTAGTTTGTTATTAAAGAATCGAGTACTTTAGCGTACATTAAATTGAGATTTTCGTACATTTTGAATTCTGGAGTACAGATTACTCGTACATCTCCATATCGTGCTTCGATAATATTTTACTTTTCTAAGCGCTCATTTGCGACGATTTACGCCCTGATTTCTTAATGAAATGAAATTTATGATTACGTTCTAATGAGGATCATTATTACTGATTCCTCCGTTTTATTTATTTTATTTGTATGGATTTGCTTTAAACTCCTGTTCTTTTGGAGAAACCTTAGTCCTTCCGTGGTCTATTCTATCATCTATTTGTCAATGTTACAGTGTGCAGCGGGCAACCCTAGAATGAGTTAGGCGCCTTCAGACCCATGTGCCTCGGCATCGTCCAAAGGCACGATAGTACCGTCGTACCGTATAAGCACTTACAGATATTTTGAGGCTCCAACATGGCGGTGACCCGCATGACAATGCGGCCTTCACTGCAGGACTCCTCCCCTTCTTGTATTTATTTTCCATCTCTTTGACGTACACGGATGACGTCTCTTCGGGAAGGTTTCACAGGATATCCTGTCCTTCGCACTTACCTGCAGAAGCCAAATTTGACAGCTTTATTTCTGTTTTAAAATTGAATGTCTGTTTTACTCTTTAATGTTAAAACGAATAATTTCACGTGTCGTTAAAGTTAAGATTTCATGAGTATGATATATTACGAAGGTTGCCAGTGCTCATCGTTTTCTTTGACGGCCTTCTGAGAACTAACGAATGAATGAATGCAAGGCAGACTGCACCTCTAGCTTGTGCGTCAACCGCAGCCGCAAAATGCTCATCGTTCATTGGCTAATGAGCCACACAGCTGAGTGTGGGGGCAGTGCGTCACTCAGTACCCTGTTCGTCTCAGTTTGGTGAGCAGTGTGAAGTGCGCGCCTCTTGAAGTGTCAATTCGAAGCTCTGTTTATTGTTCTAACTCGGAAATTCTGCAGCTCGTGAGAAGCCTTAGCTCTACCCGATAAGATTTGGAAATGGTGTGCTAGTGTCGTTGCCGTAATTTCCTGTACACTTGAATATTTTTCTGGTATTCCAAAATGTTCTACTTTGATTAATTCAGAAAACGGTTATCGTGAGTGTTGGTGTGATACTGAATTGTACTAGTTTGGAAACTGTGAATTTTTTTAAACACCTGATCAAATGAATGTGAAAGTCTTATATTTTTCAATTTAATTACTGCGACTTTCGTGCTGGTGCGTCCTTGTTCTACGGGTTAGATCGGTGCTTCCAATTTTTAGGGAATTAAATATTCTATCCTCCTACTTTTCATGCAGCCGGTAATTTGACCGTCAAAAACGAGCCTATTAATAGCAGAAATCATCAAACAATTGTATTCTTCGTCAGTGCCACAAAGATTTGTTCCCGGACTTCCGACGGCATAGCAGGAGCGCTAGCCTCCGACCGACGATAACGAGTCGATGTGAGGGCGTGCATCCTGTCACCGGAAAATGCCAGCGTGTCTCAATAGTTGTATTTGCATCTATGTTGGTTAACTAGTGTACGATGCATTAATAAAACTTCGGTACAGGCATACGTCGAAGAACTTCCACCTAGCCTTACTGCTTAGTATTTCAAAGGAAATAATTCGTGATTAAGGCATATCCAGCCTCGTCGACAGGTGCCTCCTGCGACGCAATTCAAATCATACCGTCAATTCAAGTCAAAGAGACCATCTTTAAGAGGAATCAGAGGGTTTAACTTTCGGCTGCCACGTTTTCTGTGCCTGTTTGTTGTACAGTGCCACCGGATAACCCTAATTCAACTACTTGGGATCATGTTGGGGTCGTGCAGCGTGTGTTGCTGCTGGTGCTGCGGCGACTGCTTCGAGTTCCACCGCGGGGAGGTCATGAAAGTTTCCCGGGGCATTGGTACCGCGACGACCCAGCGATCGTCCCTTTCTCCGCCTAGTCCCGACGTCTCTGCCGCCCGTCGGGGTAGTCGTCATCAACCCAGTCGCAACCCTGACTCTGCACCTCCCATTGGGTCACCGGCTCTGCAGAGATCCTTCGCCGGCACTCGGGCGGAAAATTTCCAGTACCAAAACACCCTTTTTGATGAGGAGTGTGAAGATTTCGACGGAGAAATTTTTTATCATGGCTACAAGCAAAACTATAACCACCCGCATGAGCTTCTCGAAAGGGAACCGCGTGCTCCCAAAATCAAAAGAGGCAACACCCAGAAGAGAGTTTCTCAACCGGTCACTTTGCGCAAGAAGTTATCTGTGACTTCATCGCTTAATTCATCGAAATGGCCTCTGCGGCAACAACCTTTCTTCGATCAAATGTCGCAGAGAATGTCGCGCCGGTTGGTTGACTCTATCTACGAAGACGATTCTCTGGACTCCAACGACACATCTGACGTTGGATCGTTCGAGTCAGGTGATATTTACGACGAAATCGTTACTCTGGGGTCTGTATCGCAATCGTCGAGAAGTCGGTCACCCTACTTCTCTGTCGCAACGCCAGCGTCTGGCGCCTTCAGAGCCTCGCCTGTGTCTCGTATGAGTGCATACAGAGACGGACGCCCTCCCGCTCCACACAGTACCCAACCCACAAGGAGTTCCGTGTTCAGACTGGAAGGACTCCAGCTACCTCGCGATAGTATACTAGTCCCTGATGTTTTCTCCTTCCAGGTAACTAGTTTGGAGAGTGAGATTCCGACAAGAAGAAATTTGTTACTCATTTTAGGTAGTTGCTTCTGCTTATATTCGTTTGCAAATCAGATGTACATTAGGCATGTTATCCAGTCATTAAAGGTTATTAAATGAGAATTATATATGAGGTAGGGACACGTGAACTGAGAATTATATGCGGTAGGGACACGTGAAGGTCAAGTTGTTGTCGAGACATTTTTTACTTTAGCTAAGAGCTTCAGATAGTTAGCTGACTCATACGTAAGTTTGTCTTGACCTATATCTTAAATTGTTCTAATGTTTTTGATGAAAACAGTTTTTTCAGTAGCACTGCATACGGTTTTCATTGGCATTTTATCTGAACTGGTAATAAATTTTTTAATTTCATTTCACTTCTTTTATTTCAGTTACACAAAAATCATCACAGATTGTCGTTAACGATTTAAAAATGCTGAAACCCCTTGGAACTGTTTTTCCCATAACTGTAACCGATGCTAAGAGGTGCGAAACTATGTTGCAGTGCACAACTGTAACTTATGGGCTTTATAGTTTAGTTTGGGCGGAGTGTTGTTAGTAGAGCACATGTGCATCGCAGTTCAACATCTGACCGAGGGACAATGCTATCAGGTTGCGTGAGGGGGGCGTTGCACGCCAGCCATGAGCTCTACACCCTGCGCTGTTCTTTCGTTTATAGCTCACACCAGACTTGATAAGTTCGACTTAGAATTCTTTTTGGATAGCGTTATGACCTGTAAAGTTCGAGTCAGTGATCTGAGATCTCTGGAATTGTACTGTGATCATTCGTAAACATGTAAACGCGCCAAAAATGACGGGATAAAAATTATACTCAGTTCTTAAGGTGCCCTCTTATTTTTTAGTTTGGGAATACGGACTCGGGAATTTTCTCCTATCTACATCCTTAAGAACGTGACAGAAAGACGGACCAACCAACCAGGCAACAACTGCGTAATAATATTTAATGAGGTTTTCATGGCTAGGGAGTCAGTGTCTCCATTTGTTCCCCAAACAATAAGTTGAATGGCCATAAGGATGAATAATCCCATTATATACTAATATACACAGTATTACCAATCTTGATCGTTCATACTTCACTTGGCGAAAACTTGAGTATATTTTCATTCATTTTGGTAGTGGTTGTTTTGTACAGGAGTATAGCTGAATCCACAACTATGTAGTCCAGGTCTCTGTCAAAGGTGCATCGCCCGTGACGACGGTTGGAGCTTATTCAACCTAAAGCTTGGCCAAAACTAAAATGTCCTTGAGTTCCTTCAGCTGAGTATGGAAGATATACAACCAAACCAAAATATCCTCTGTTCGAAACCGTGCTAATATACAGTTGGTTGGTCCGTCTCTTTGGCACGCTCTTCAAGATTTAGATAAGAGAAAATTCCCGGGTCCGTATTCCTAAACTAATAACGAGACTGTCAGATAAGGTAGTCCGTATCAGTGATATTGAAAATAACATTTTCATGTC
Source organism: Orchestia grillus (assembly GCA_014899125.1). NCBI lineage: Eukaryota > Metazoa > Arthropoda > Malacostraca > Amphipoda > Talitridae > Orchestia > Orchestia grillus. Next base: position 14,402 of record VOMN01136675.1, on the reverse strand, counting down.
AGTTACTGCAAATAAAGTATCTTGAGAATTTAATATCATTTGTCTCGCCATTTTTGACAGGGCTAGTCCACCAGTATATGTAATATGTTGCAGAGGGTAGTTTTTGAAATTCTCCCAAGTTAATTTGTATTTTTCCCCAAGCTTTTGAGTGGTTAAACAATACTGGAAAATGTCTTATTTGTTATTGAATGAGTGCCATGCGTGCTAATTCATTGACGAATAATAGCTGCACAGACCGTGTATGAAGAATACCAGCACAAGACCATTAGTTATTCATCCCCCTAGGAAGGTCCTTGGATTTATGGAGTCGCAATTGCAGTGTACAGGTCTCGCATCCTCAATGTAAGGCCTGACCTCGTACCTAGGATACGAGAATTGACATTTTCGGATGTCTGCTTCATACATCGGTTAATCTGGTCGGTCTAAGGTCATTGGAGTCGATCTAAGGCCTTTTATGCGTGTGTTAGTGGAAGTTTTTGTTATGGCGTGTTTCGTCCCTTTACAATCTGCTGAGCACCGAGGTTATCCTTATGTTACTTGACTGTTAATTCGCTTTCTACTTGGTGATTCTCTGTATCGAAATTGGAAAGGATATGTATTAAAGTATTTATGGTATATAGTTACACAAAATGTTGGCCGAGTAATAATACGGGCAGAATTTGATTGAGAGCAAGAGCTCTTGGTCCTGCAGCCGTGGAAATCATTCACGCGCCTTAATTTTTACGTAACAAAAGCGTATTTTTTTATTGACCTCGTAGGAATTCAATTTTGCTGTAGCGTGTTATTACGCTTTAATAAGAACATGTACCCCAGACCAATGATTGAGTAAAAATGTTTCTATTTTATACTTCGGTGATCAAGTGCATGTGTGTTGTCCGGCCTCTGATTTTCCTCGTTTGTAACAGGTTGTCATTGATCCATTTGGTGCCAAATTTATAAGACTATGAGGTTTGATATCTTGCATATGGCTAGATACAGAGTCCCTTATTTCTTCAATTTGGCATCACTGACCAGACCACCTGTGGATGAGAATCGTCTACGAATGATCGAGTGCTTTAGATTATGAACATAATTATGACATTAAATACGATGTCAATCCATTATAAGCGAGGGAACTATGTATAGGTCCTTCAAAAACGGGTCGACTTATCTGCGCGTCTGTATTTAGTCGCTGTTTTTTTTCTGTCACGGCCAAGCGGCCTCTGCGATAATATTCGTGTTGAGTCGCCAACAGCAGTGGTGACTGTATAGAGTAGAGACGATTTCAAAATCTTCTGAATTGTTTAGGTGAAATTGGTTCACTTAGAACGGGTCAAAATATACTGCAAACAAACGCCTGGTCGTCAAATTAATTTATCATCCTAAATGATGGGCTAGTGGGTGTGAAATGGACGTGGTCGCCGCCGGAAATATCAGCCTTTAGTTGCCAAGTCACGTGTGAGGAATTTCCACGCGCTCCAGCAGTCAACCCAGCGCTAGCGCTCTATATGGACTGGCTCTCTAAACTGCTGGAATTTTACGTGGGCGGCATATCTTCACCTGTACGTGAGACGGACTAGTATGCGCTGGAACGTACGTCTCCCGGGCCTGTCTCTGCTATTGTATTGGATGTTTTGTTCTCACGTGTTCGACTTCTGGCGTATTGGACGTTTAGCTCTCACGTGTTCGACATCTGGCGTATTGGACGTTTTGTTCTCACGTGTTCGACTTCTGGCGTATTGGACGCTTAGCTCTCACGTGTTCGACTTTTGGCGTATTGGACGTTTTGCCCTTACCTGTTGGCCGCTCTGCCTTCTCAGGCGTCTGACAAGGTGACTCAGGCGCTAGTGAGGGTAATCGGCCGTAGCGACGGCTGGGCTCCAATTGAATCGCAGGCGCTGAGCCAATAACAAGTCTTGCCTCGACGCGTGACCGCGGCGTGATCAGGGTTTCCGCTAGCGGGTGCCACGGCCTTTTGGATGCATGATCGCTGCCCGTGCTGTGTTTGACCTCCTTCTTGGTGGTACTACATTCTTTTCGTTCGGTTTGTTCTACGTTGTTTATATTCGGTTTGTTCTACGTTGTTTTTGTTTGATTGATTTATTCTACGTCGTTTTTGTTTGATTGATTTATTTTACGTTGTTTTTGTTTGGTTGATTTATTCTACGTTGTTTTTGTTTGGTTGATTTATTCTACATTGTTTTTGTTTCATTGATTCATTCTTTTTCGTTGTTTTTTGTTTATTTTACGTTGTTTTTGTTTGATTGATTTGTTCTACATTTTGTTTGGTTTGTTCTACGTCGTGGTCGGTTTTGGATTGGTGTACGTAGTTGAAATTTAACAATGAAATAAGGTTGAGTTGATATTGCGAGTTCGGTTATTTTTCCGTCGGTAGAATTTACTCGAAATAATTTTTTTGTGGGGGAATGAGTAATTTTGTGCCCGACGAATGTACTTACGATAGTAATTTGAAATTGTGAGGGCATTTTCAGCAACAAAATCGTAACTATTCACAAGGATAAAGCATGTCGGAATGTTTCAGTGGCCATGTCCGTTAATGGTTATAGAATTAGTCATTAGTTTATGTATGTAATCCAATCAGTCTGAAGGTCTTCAATATTGCCTGTGTTGACCCAACTATTTTTCATCTATAAGGTTATTGCAATTAGGTAAAGGAATACTGAAACACATTGAGGCTCTTCGTTCTAACTTTAATAATCGCACTCGTGATTGTACTGCACCACGTTATCAACATTGTTTCCATGTTACGGATACTTAGTTTGGCAACAATTTCACTTCTAATTTTCTCTAGGAGGCATACAGTGACAGCAAGTGATAGTACACTAGTGTGGAGGACTAGGCGCTAGCACACTAGTGTGGAGGACTAGGCGCTAGTACACTAGTGTGGAGGACTAGGCGCTGCTCTCGATCACCTCCTGAGAGCAAGACACGTAACGCGAGTCGCTCGATGGCGCGCGTTTGTGTTCGATTTTTCATTTTACCTACGCGAAGACGCCCAAATCATTTTATATCGACACACTCTAGTGTCGCAGGTGTTGCTGCATTTTAAACTTTTAAATTTTATCATTCATGAAACTGCAAAAAAAATTCAATTTCTAAGTGGAAGTGCTTTCAAACAGACGATCACTTCTAGCCTCTTGCCAAACTATTGTAGAGATCGAAATATTCTCTGCAATAGCGTGACGTACTAAAGGCAAATTCAAACTTGCAGTTCAAGCTTATTTTTGAGCTTGGATAACGTATCTTGCTGGGTGCTGTCAATTAGAATCCTCTCAAAATTTTGTATTCGGATTCGGAAGTCAGTTTGAAGACTGACTTCCGTGATTCTTCAGCCTCTCTCCTGCAGTAGTACTTCTTCCATCACGCTCGAGCGAGGTAATTGTTTGGAGCAGCGACTGTTTTTTTGGCAAGCTATCGAAGATAGGTACCTAGTGGTATCTTTGATACGCGTCGTAGTCCGCAAGGTGACAATGGAAAACCGAACGTAAACACGTGCTCCCCTCCACCACACCAGTGTGCCCTCAGACTGCGAGGTGGATGGGTGTTCGTGACTGATTCTGGCGGAGCATGACTTGGGCTTTGCTCTTTGTGTATTATTGGTCGTATTTAAATGTGAATTACCAAAAATGGCTCTCACTCATCATCTGAGACATGAGCGGAATCCGTCGGCGGTGTTTTACGTGGTGAGATATGTTTTTATTTTGGCTTATCCTCATAAACCAGGGTGATGTGAGGGACCTATCTTTGATAGAATGGTTTTGTCTGCGATTTTGAGAGATATTCTTCGGTTGCATGTGAAATTAATACACCTTATACGTATATCCGACATCGATACCCGTGACTTTTACTATGCAAATATTCGAGTTGATAGAAGTACAAAAACGTTTGTGATATTTTATCAGATAGTTCATTTTCCAATTGTAAATTGTTCGAGTTTGAACCATCTTTTTACGAACCCATATGCCGGTTAGCTAGCTACTAAAAAATCCAGATATATTTTGGCTATTTAAATAAGAAATTACTACGTTGCTTCCCCGTTCACAGGGTAAGAACACAGGCCCGATACCTGCGCGTTACGATTATTCTCATGCAATCTTTATCACTGATATGACGACAGCCAGGGGGGTGGGGGGGGGGTGACTCATTAATTTGAGATACGGTATTGTATGATTGCGTCTTTTTTCGACTATAGGAAAGCGCTCATTCTGGATCGAAAGCGTCAATTCTGTACATTTTAATGAATGTTAAAAGAAGACCGAATCCTCTAAACGTATAAGGTTGAAACTGTTCTGAATATTGCCGAGCCTTTTCATTTTGAACTGTGAATTTTTTGTGAGTGATACGCCTTTCGATTTTCTTCTGTTTATGTGGAAAAGAGCAACGATATCTGGAATTTTCCGTCTTTTAATCGTATTCCCTTGACGAGTTCCTACCCCCTCTAGAGTCGTAGCGTATAAATATGCATTGCTTGATCTGTATTCCATCTCTTATGAGCTTGAACAACATGCATTCAAGTCGCATCTACTTGATTTAATTTGTTTTTAATGAATGCTTGTCTTATTGACGTAGAACATCAGGGCTCTATTATGAGGTCACTATAAAGGATGTGGGTGAGATTTTTACGTTTTTACATTCATTAAGTCAGCTCACGTACCTTCGACCGACTAAGTTACACGTGTGATCCCGTCGGAAGCAATGCCCGTCTAGCCTAATTCATTCCGAAGCGCACATCGTATGCAAGGGTTTTCGGAATATGGACGTAGCACCTGAATGTATGGGCCCTGCCACGTGATCTTAATTGAGCTTACGGGTTAGTGCGTTTACCTTTACTCATGAAATCGTCAGAAAATGATCAGCTATTTGGTGTTGGTGCCATGAACAAACGTCAAACTGTTGCTCGATGCAGTGAATGAGTGGTTTCGAGTGGCAATTTCGTCAGTTGTCACTCACGTAGCTAAGACTATTCACGTCAATTGAGGTTAGAGAAAATCGCGACCAATTTGCAATTAGCTCTGGTTGTTTGTAGTATTAGTATGGTGAACAACGTTATTTAACAATCGGCGTCAATTTTTGACTATGTTGAATCTTTGAATCTCTTTCGTTTAACCGGAGATGATTTTAATCCCAAATTTCATTTCAAATAATCGGCCGTCATCTGAGCATCCCCTTGTGTCTCCAAGTATTAAAATGTGTGGTGCTTGTAAAATTGAATGAGCTAGATAATCGTGTCTACTCTATATTTAAATTATAATATTCAACCAAGAGTCGTTCATTGTATCCGAGTCACGATGGTATACCTCTAGGAACTCACGAGCTTTCTCTAATGATGAAGTACTCTGGTCATGATGCGTTGTATTACATAAGCACCGCCTCAGGCTGTGCGTGAACTTCAGAGAAGCAAGGACCAGGAGCTCTACCGCTTTATTGATTACATCCGCCTCTGTTGGGGAGCTGCCGGCCTACCTCGCGCTGCACACGTGATACCTTGAATTGCTATATTTTGGGTATTTGGGATGTGGTGTGTTGTTACTGCAAATCAACCGGTTATCTCTTGCCTCGCAATGTTGAGAGGGAGTTGAATTTTGCGTTTTGCTTCAAAATTCGAAACTTGGCGTGCTGCGCGTTGGTGTAGCGTACTCGCACGTACATGATTTAGAGCACAACTCGCAGGAAAATTCGGTCGCCTTCCTGTTTAAAGGCGACAGAAGACTCTTGAGTTGGCAACGAAGTATTCATGTCGTTTATTTGTGTGTCAACTCGAGTTTATTATAGGAATTTTTTTCAAAATCGTAGGTAGGTAAAGAAACTACCCCATATCATAGCGAAAAATGTTCTGTGTAAGTTAAATTGACTTTGTTTTAAATCTAACCAATCTTCATATTTATTTCTTCATGTACACCAATATTTTTTATTAATTGATGATTATTTTGATTTGTTAGTTTTTGAGAATCATAGAAATATACGATGTATCATGGTAGCAGATGTGTGCGTAGTTCTTTTCTATCGTCATTGCCCTCAGGATGTAACTTTATCTCCACCACTCGTGTTCTTTATCACAGCTACCATCTTTTTATCACAATCGTAAGTTCCGCGATGCCCTACCACCATTCTAATCTTCACTTCTCAATCTACAGCGAAGCCAGTCAGTCAAAGTTTATCGTCGCCCATCACCTTAAGGCGCCGCCTTGATGGTCTTCTCATCATGCGAGTCTCGTTAGTTGTTTAGTTTCATAAACGACATGATGACATTAGACGACACCAAGAGAGCGAGAGAGCGACCATTTGCCAAGGCGAGAAGCTGCCTAGTTGGCACAGATTCAAAAAGTTTCGGTGGCTCCTGCTCTATGTGTGTCTCACTTCTCTTTCTGTTCTGGTCTTTTCTTTTCCTTTGTCTGCTTCAGCAGCACGACTCTGTGACGCAAGGTTTGCTTGAACCTTGCTTCACTTTGGCCGGCGTGTGAACTCTCCGTCGTGCTCTTGGTAACCTGGTCCGTCGCGATCTGAAAGCATGTGCGGTTGTCCTCTTTCGTGCCTGCAGTCGTGACATGGATAAGTCAAACGCTGCTAAAACGCAAGTTTGAGGTAGTTTACAACTGCGATAAATCTATCGATTTTTTATTATTTCAAACCTTGCGCGGTACTCGGTCTCCGGTGCCTTTTTCTACGAGGATTTTCTTTTTTGCTTCATGTATTTCATGAAAGTCTTTCATATTTCATGTTGTGTCGTTATGGTTTTCATTGATTTACTTCATATTTGTACTTGAAAATGGTTGATTTGTCCTTTGCTGAGACTAATTCATGCAAAAAAATTAGTCTGTTTTAAATACTTACATTATGTGTAAAGTTGAAGTTTCTTAATAAGTGTATTGAGTAATAGAAAGAAAATATTCATTTCTCTATTACTTTTTACTTGAATACTCAACACTAATGAGCTTTGTTTTTCGTGTGCAGCAACTCAAAGATGAGATGGCTGACGTCACTGCCGAGATGGAGACCCTGGAGGGGGGCGAGGAGGGGTGAGTACTTTGCCTTCATCTTGATATCTATTTTTAGTTGGTGGGTGTTGATGTTTATGCATCAATTTAAATAGTCCGACTCTCTCGGGAAGTAGAGTTTATTAGTTAATAAGTATTTATAAACCCAATTGTTTATTCAGTTGTATTGCAGTCAACTGTTGGAAACATTCCTTGAAACTCAGTTATCAGAGTTCTTGAGTTGCTTAATTCTGCGTGTTAAGTGATTTAGCTTATGTCTGGGAATTTTATAATCCTAGTGTATATACTATTACGATTATCTGATTGTTCTTGAAAATACTGTTCTGCATTGTAAAGTCAGTTTTTTCGGTAGCTTATTTGATTCGCAAGCGATGTACTTTTATTTCGTATATAACATATTTTTATAAACTGAAACGTTCACTTCGTAAAATATATTTCACAGTTCGGTTTCTAATAAGTAAATACTCTAGGTGAGTACCTTGTTCGAAAATTTGGCCAGTTGGTCTACCATAAGTTTCGACCTCCGATGTCGTTAGCTGTCGCAGTTGTAAACCACCTACGTAATTAGATGGCAAGTCCAGCACAGGGAAGTTGTTTAAATGAACTTACTATTTCATGTACCTCAAAGTAAAATAATTTATTTTCACACCTTGATTCTGCCTCACAACTGCTGTACAACTTGATCGTCATGCTTCATATTTTTTAAAATTATTTTTTGGTCTTACAGAAAAAACAATCCGAAGAGTAAACAGATGAGCATCGGCCGCAAGAAGTTCAATATGGACCCCAAGAAGGGCATTGAATACCTCATTGAACATGGCCTATTGAAGAACACCCCCGATGGTAAGTTATAACCGTTAGGTTGATGCGGCCCGTCTGCGCCTCGGCTTAGGAGTTTACATTATACACAGTGCGGCATAAGTGGACTGATGAAAGCGTAATGAAATAAAAAATTAACGAAAGTAATTTTATCTTCTCAGTACTTACATAATGCAATTTTATTTTGTTTCAGGTTAGAAATTCTTCCGTTATTTCATTTTGCACCCTGCATCAAACAAACAAGTTTATCAGATCAGTTTGCTACACCCTGGGCTCATCAAAATAGACCAACATCAGCGTACCTCCATCTTGGTTACAACCTTTCATTTAATAATGTTCACATCGTCAAGGTTCAAGGATTTTAATTGTATTGATCATTAAACAGGTACCAAGGTAATTTCTTCTTGCATTTGAAAAGTAGCTAGAGAACAAGTTTGACTAGCTCAAATATCAACACAACACACACCAGCAATCACCGTCGATAGTATTTTTCTAGACCCGTGCACATCTACTACACACATACTCGTATTGATTTCTACTAACCCTCTATCGCTTGCGCAGACATTTCCAAGTTCCTGTACAACGGTGAGGGTCTCAACAAGACGGCCATCGGCGACTACTTGGGCGAGCGGCACGAGTTCAACCAAACTGTTCTAGACGCGTTCGTGGCCCTGCATAACTTCACGGACCTCATTCTCGTACAGGCCCTCAGGTTTGTCAATTTTATATTGCGTTGGGTGCGCTGAGTCTTTATTGCTTAATAGGCCTTCGCGTCCGTGTCTTGTCTGTATCGCGAATTTGCGTTGTTATTTTGAGTGTTGAGGTGGGCTTACTTTCGAGTGAAAGTTTAACCAAGTAGTTGCACTTGCTTGTGCAAGTGATGATTGCCTTGAGCGTTTGGCCTCCGTTTACAAAATTAGAATTGCCGCAAGTATGTAGATTTAGGGAGATAAAGAAGATTTTTCATTTTAATAATTGTACTTGCACTCAGATTGCTTCCTTTTAACTTCTTAATTAGTTCTGAAGCCATGTTCACTTTTTTTTAGCATTATAGAAATTAGTTTTAGAATGCCACTACATAGCTTCACGCCTATCTTGTTTTTCATTGTATCTGCTTGCTGAGAGTTATCAATATCTGTGATCTTTTGATGAAACGTATGTATTTGTTTTTTTACCTAAACGTAATCGTGTGGCCCAATTTAGATCTTAAAATATAATCGTCATTGCGAATATAGCTACAAGTTTTACTGAATGTGAAGTCCCGGATGGTTTTTCTTATGTTCCACTATAGTCTCTATTATGAGGAAGTTGTAAGAATGTGCACTGGAATTGTTTGTAATTAGAAGTGCAGGTGTGTAAAACGTCCTTCCTTGTAGAAAATGAGAACATCGGAGTAATTTATTTTTGTCGCTAACCGTTCATGAATTTTTGCGACTACTCGATTTTAATTTTTAATTTCTTTCAGGCAATTTCTATGGAGCTTTCGGCTACCCGGCGAGGCGCAGAAGATAGACCGCATGATGGAACGTTTCGCTGGCCACTACTGCGACCTGAACCCGACCATATTCAAGCACCCCGACACTTGCTTCGTGCTCTCCTTTGCCATCATCATGCTCAACACTTCCCTTCACAATCCTGCAGTTAAAGACAAACAAACACTTGAACAATTTATTAATATGAACAGAGGCATTGACAATGGTGACGACCTTCCGCGAGAATTATTAGAGGTGAGAGATTCATCTTTTCTGATGCTAGTTTAGAGTTCTGGTTTTATATGGGTCTTAGTTACTTTTTATGTCAATTGATGAGTAGATGGCATAAAGTTGTTGATATACCTCATCCAGTGAGATATTATATGGAAAGGAGTTACTTTTAAAATACTTGGAAAAACTCTGGGGCTTGATGGGAATATTCGAATTATCGTTTTGGTGTTGGATGATATCAAGTGCGTTGCTGATTCCGTGTCTTAATGCTCCAGGATGAGTATTGTTAGTCGTGATGTTGATCTCTCCAAGTCACAAAAAATTTCAATGATGAAAAGTTAGAACAGCTGTATTCATTTATTTGTATGCAATTCTTTTGTGTATAAAGTAGCACCGTGTTCAAGGCAAAACCTCCAAATATACATTTCTGAATAGAATTGTGAATTGAGAAGATAATTGTATGTTTATGCTGATGTCTTGTTTTGTTCTGACGTCTGTTATTCTGACCTGATCCGTTTTTACTTGGTATTCCACTTTGGGTCTTTGTGACTACACTTCGTGTTACTGTAATTAATGTATTTTAGTAATTTGCGCTTGTTAATTGCCAAGTGCGTACATAGTGCGTAATTAGGACTTGCACTTTTAAAAGTTGGATACGTTTCTTATTCATGTGAAAAATTGTATGGAAAGAAATTGAATGTTTTTCTTAGTGTACGACTTCACGAGCTTATGTAAGGCATTGACACAACAAATTTACGTACCACATCGAGACGACATCTGCCTCAAAAACGCCAATGCACGTTTTTCTCTCACGTAGAAAAATTCACCGAGCTGAACATTGAGCGTCTCGTATTTTGCAGAGTTTATACGAAAGCATCAAGACGGAACCTTTCAAGATCCCGGAGGACGACGGCAACGATCTCATGCACACGTTCTTCAATCCCGACCGCGAGGGCTGGTTGTGGAAGCAGGGCGGCCGCTATAAGAGCTGGAAGAGGCGTTGGTTCATCCTCAACGATAACTGTTTATACTATTTCGAATTTACCACCGATAAAGAACCGAGGGGCATCATTCCATTAGAAAATATTGAGGTGAGTTCCCAGGACCAATAGGTTGTCGTAGGTTTTATTCGTCTCCTTTGTTATTTGAAAAATATAAACAAAGTTGTCAGTCTAGAGTATAGTTTATGCTGAAACCTGAAAGAACCAGGGTGAGCGTGTGTATATTGAAAGTATGATAAACGAAAATTTTAAAAAATTATGAAAGCTATTTTCACGCAAATGTTCAATTTTTTAATGATCTCCTGAATATATTTTAAAGAAAACATCTCATTGGTTTTCTTCAAAGTGATGGAGAACTACTTTCGTGGTAGTGTCTACAGACGTTTTTTTTGTCTTTGACCGTGGATGGCTTATTTCTTTCCTCGCCGACTCTCACCTTGCGAATAAAATAGTTCTCTAGATAAGTTTTAATTTTTGGAAACACACTCACTAGAATTTGTATCTGTGAAGGACTATATTATAAAATTTGAAATACTTTGCCACTGAATAAAATATGTTGAAATGATTTTATGACTGAGCTAGGTTTTCGCCATTCTAACTGATGTGGAAGTAAAGGAAACGACCGAGCGCACCACATAGCTGCCTGGGGGTTTCAGCGTGGGTCTGACGCTGGCCGTAAACGCTTGGACAGCTGAAACCCCATTTCATCGGCTATCCTCTCGATCTAAATGTCACCTATCTTTTGCTACGCTCGCACTTCAACCAGAACAGATACCCGTTTCTTCGAATATTTTTCAAAATGGAGAACGTATTACAGATTGTAATATGCCTCCTGTGGATCTTGTATTGAAAGCGACTTGATTGGATAGAAAGCTAGTAATGATGATGATCCGAGGAGTATCTTGGTTGACTGCCACTTTAATGTTAATTGAATCTAACAACAAAGTATCAGCTTGTTGTGACCCCACAATAAACCTTGTCTGGACGGTTTTCCTGGTAAGCTGACACTTGCGGCGCGTCATAGGCCTTGCTACTAAAGCGATAGTAACTGAATCTCTACTGCTACTACTTTCTCTGTCTTTGTATAGAGATCGTCTCAGTTGAAGGTCTAGCGAGTGCCCGTTTCTCATTACGGACGGCACACCAAATGAGAGTGACGTCAAAGTTTATGACATCGCGTTTGATCGCGCTTCTGCACTTCTCGTATTTCTTTTCAGTGAAAAACTTCCAAGAAAAAAATAATACAGATTGATTTTAGCATTTTTAAAATCTAGTAAATGGACTATAATTGTATTTCAGGCATTTCCTGTGTCCTGTCTTTGACATGCCCTCATCTAATGTGTTCCCATTTATCAGGCTTGCACTATTACAACTACACCGACAAGGTTTATCGCGTGTCAGGTTTCATCGGCACGTCACTACAGTCTTTAATTTATTTCAGGTTCGTGAGGTGCATGACCGCAACAAGCCCCACTGCTTCGAGCTCCAGTCGACTTCAAAGGATGTCATCAAGGCTTGTAAGACGGACAGCGAAGGCAAGGTGGTGGAGGGCAAGCACATGGTGTACAGGATGAGTGCTGCGACTCACGAGGAGAAGGAGGAATGGATCAAATGTATCAGGTTTGTTTGCTCGCACCTTTCCAGTTGTGCTGAAACTGGGGGTAGACTGTTATGCTTTGAATTTGGTAAAAACGAATGACTATTCCAACTGTGATCGCATATCTGAAACCCTGAGCGCAAAGGTGGTGTTTTGAGTAGAATTTTTGGAATATTTAGGTACGCGTTCCAAGTTAGTGGACGCGCATAAAGCTTTGTTTGAGCTGATTTACTTTTTATTTTAGAACAACGGTTCTTGTCTGATTCAGAGGATAGCAACAAAAAATCAAGGATGTAGAAGTGAAAGAAATCTAGGAAACATGCGAGTTAGAGGTTTGGTTTGGTAATATAGAATTTAGGGTGTTTGATAAAGTAAATATGAGATAGAGAGATATTAGAAGTAACGATCTTGAAGAAGAGGAAGTACGTCTCAGTCTAGCCTAGAGTACGGTCCAAAGGTTATTTCTTGTCAGTAGCTAAAGCTCAGCATAGTGAGTATGTGGTCGAGGATGAGTTTGTATCTATTGTTATTGTTTAGTACGAATCTTCTCTGAGACTAACTGGGAGGGAACAATTTAATTCTCGTAGCCTGAATTACATGATCAGACAATGTGACAAATGAGGCACATACACCTTCATTTATACCATTGGAAAACATTTCTCGCTGTCTTGTCGATGTCAGTTTTTATGCAATGGCACTTTTTTTGCTGCAAAAAAGTTACGAATTCGATAATTTTAAAAGTAATTAAGGAGGCTATGAGAAACATCTTGTCTCCATAAAATTTAGAGCTTTCGAGCATGGACAACACTTATCTTCAGTTTGAAAATTCTAAAAAAAGAGAAAACACAAATTTAATGCATAAAAAGTTCCATGCACAATTCTTGAAGTGTGATGACAAGATAATAAACTTAGAAATCGACCTGCTACATTGGAAAAGCTAAACCAATACTTGAAGTGGTGCCTAGCTGCCCTGATCACTGAGTGACGGATTGTGCATATGAATTAAAATGCTTTCCAGTGTCCTTAAATCGGTGGTGGTAGTGGTTTGTCATAGCCTTCTTAATTACTTTCATAATAAGGTTATGATTTCCCTCTTATAAATCTATTCGATAATTTGATCTATACTACTGCAGATGTTATTAATTGGAACATATGAAACTTATTTGGCTCTCCACTCAGGTGTTCATTTTTAAAATTATTTTTTAGTTTTAGAGCCAAATAGTGGATTGCATACTTCTTAGGATTCTGTATTTTCCAATTGTTTTTATTCTAATTTCTTACTTCAACGGTGCGGTAGTATTCTATTCCAGGAATGGGAGTATTTTAAACTTAAGGTCATCGAGCCAAACTCGCTGAACTCTAACGATTCTCTTTCACCTTCGCAGACAAAGCATCAGCCACAATCCTTTCTACGACTTGCTGGCCAAGAGAAAAAAGAACATCCAAAAGAACAGCAGCTGATGAGCTTTCTCGGGAGCCACAGTGTATCCTAGCGTGTCTAATTTGTACAGACTGTTGTTGTTTAGTCCGTTGTCTGTTGTTGATCATCTGTTTTTTGCTCGTAACTCTATTATCCACATATGTGCGTACGTTGCATAGTCATGTAAAAGGTCCCCTCCCCTCCCCTCCTCCCCTTCCTGCCTTCTCGCCGCTCCTCGCTACGGTGTCAACTCTTCTCATTCATATCATCCAAAACTCAACTCGGTCATATCATGTCATCGTCGTCACCGCGCACGCCTCATCATCGACGTCATCATGTATGATGCCACAGCCGATTTATGATTCTCAATTTCACTTGCTGAAGCAAACCCTAATTTTACTCGCGCTTTGGCCTTTATTACAAAAATCAATTTCTCGGCTGAGCGTATGTATATTTTTTAAGTGTGTTGACTTTCTGTATTGTGTGCGTGTGTATTTGTGTATTTGTGCTATGCACGTTTTTGTCTCGTATCTAATTTATTGACCATTATTCTTGTGTAGCATTTGTGTTTTCCCGAATTCGGTCCCTAGACCTGCAGGTATGCAAAATTTCGAATACTTTCTTCATTGTAGTAGTACGAACTGGCATTTTGTTTTGAGTTAGTTTTTATCTTTTGGAGATATTTGCTAAGGCGTCAGTAAATATTTTGTCCATGATTAATTTCCATTAGAGGTTCTATTCTCCTAGGTGCGATCACGATGCCCATCAAAACTCAATAACATTATCATGCATTTTCTCCTTTCCAGAATGGTAATTCTGTTAGTATGCACAACTAATGTGTATACTTCAGAAAGAGAATTTTTTTTT
>VOMN01136671.1:0-40384 GCA_014899125.1 Orchestia grillus | reverse complement strand
AGAGCGGCCGCTACATTTCAAAGTAGCGCTGCCCACCTCTGGCTATAATACCCATGCAGCGGATCCGGTCAGGTTACTTCAGCTATAGATAAGCCTTCGGGACTTCTTTCGTACCCACCGATTTTTTCTTCAATTTTCATTCGTTCAATATTTCTTCACCTTTTGTTTCTACGTGCATGGGACCCTCTGTGGGTACACACCTTGCGCATAGATGCACAGTTTCTTAGTCCGTATTAACTGGTCCCTTGTCCTTCACCATGACATGGTCTGAGTTACTGAAGCGCTGAGATCTATGCTCGCGTATCTCAGTCTTTGCACGTCTCATAAAAATTCGAAAATTACAGTCGAAAGATGACTTATTGCAACCTTGTTTTTCCAATGTATAAAGTAGGCTACAAAATGGGAACGAGAAGTTCTACCTGTTACGTATTACACAGAATGGAACAATTTAAATTATAGTTATACGTCAAAACGTCAACGGATTTGTATCCTCGAGTTCTTGCAAAAAGTAAGAACTCCAAGTGAAGAATGAGTGTTGATATTGACTTCCGTGTGGCGACTTGTAATATTTAACATTTGTGTCATGGTGTTAGCACGCACTTCTTTCTTGAGCACGTGACAGACAGAGAGAATTCTACGCCCATAGCTCACTGCGCCGTATTTTCAAGCATGGAGCGAAGAACAGTTTTGCTGCGTATGGTCTGTATTTCAAGTAGCAGAAAAGTCATAATTTATAAGCTCCTCCTTAAGCTAGGTTACAGTCTCCCATCAAAGTGAAAATATCGTCTCTCGAACACCGGTGTCGGTGCACAATGGCAGCTTGACGAGATCCGATTCGTCGTGATAAAATTTCACCTTCACAAACCAAACCTGCAGTGCCTGTGGGCGGACTTGGATCACGGCGCGAGGTGCTGCTGCGCTACCGGTCTGATTTCAACAATCCCGTTATACAGCGAGTGGCCAAAAACTGTTACCACTGTTGAATCTTACATTAGGAGTTTATCAACGCTTTGACTGCGACGTGCGCCATATATGGTACACGCGATCATCAAACCTAACCTAATGAAAGTACTAATATGTATGAATACAAATTATCAAGTTTTCATAAAATCTGTGTTCATTACTCGAATAAGCTAGCTGGGATTAGAGGGGAAATGGATGGGATAACCAAATTTGTGACAGCAAAATCCTTCAATTTTAAACTCAGAGCGGAAATTTTGGTCGACATGAAATATTTCCTGAACCTTTATTCATTCCAACACGTTTTACCGTTGGGCTTTAAATGCCTTACAACTACTAATGTGGCGGAGGATGTGAGGAATGTGTGGTTTAAACTTCCTTTTCCAAGGGAACTACTCCGCAGTCGCGTGAAAAACCCCATTGAGCCGAGGCTCGAACCCTTGCCCTTTCGGCTGCGAGGCCATCACGCTCACCACTACACCATGGAGCCCACAGGATGGAACCCAGTCAAAGTGTTAATCAACCTCCAATTTTTCAAAAATTTTGACGAACATTACTGTATTTATGTGTAAATACTACGATACTGCACCATTACCTTACGATCATTCACTGAGTGGCAAAATCCAGCAAGTCCACCCCAACAGAAGAAAAACTCGATGCTCGTGTTCGGGTACTTAAAAAATTATCTCACCTGCAGCACACGCCGAACTCTCTCGCTTCACCAAGCCAACCTTCAGACGTGTTGTGAAGTCGCAGAGGATTCCATCTTCTAATTATTATCCATTCATAACTTATTTTATGCTCGTACAATATCGCTTTTCACACTCGTGATATTTCTGTGTACGGTTTATCATGCACGCTTTACCCCATCGTATCTCAACCTTATTACACTGTTAGATGACGAGATAGGCTAGATATGGTGTTTATAATACAATAACTAAGAATGTATTGGGTGTTTAGAAATATTACGTATGTAAAATGAAATAAACAGTTCAACAGTGCATTAGCTTATCTCATTTGCTCTGGAACCCTGAGGCACCTATTGCGAAAGCCGAGGGTTCCGCGGAACCCCGGTTGAGAAACGCGACTTTATCCTGTGGGGCAGGGATAGCCTTCAATTGCTAAGAAATTCTAATTCTGATCCGAGCGTTTCCCCTGGGAATGGAGGCTTTCCCCTTCGCCAGCAGATTTTAAGACGGACACGTGCTGTGTTCAGGTGATTTATGCAATTTTTCCAGATGTATGAGCACACTCGGAAATGGTCGGTTTATAGCAGAGAAGGTGTCAAGGAAGGACGAGTGAATTCATTTCAAGAAACTTAGTTCAAAATTGAATATTTGGCGAGTATTCACTCAAAGTGGTGAGTAATAATTAGGTCAAAACGTGTCGGTGACTCGTCCTTGCCAGTGAAGGAGCTAACCTGGCATTCCCAAACAGCGGCACACCAGCGTGGCCCAGGCCGAGGTGCTCGAACGTTTCCCGAGGAACCCCTACAAATGTGGACCCCCTCTTTGACGAGTGAAATTGAGGACACAACAAACATCGCTAGGCCTGTTCTGTGGGTCGTCTCCCTCGGGCTCTCCAGATGCAGGTAAAAATGAAAAATACCGTCGTGCATTTCGTTAGAAATTTTACTGAAAGCGGAGCTGTAGCGCATGGAGTACACGAGAATTATTTCACGAGTGCAACAGAGAGGCTGACGATTTCATCCACCGTGTCCTCTCATAGGAAATGAGTTGAATACGACAAACGTTCTAAAAGATACTGATGTAGATTATTTTCAACGTAGTACTGGCGTCCAAATTTGGAAAAGTGATACCTCGTGACTGTGCATAGGGCTGTTCATATTCACCGCTGAAATGTGAGATTAATCTAGTGCGTACTCCGCAATTAAATATTTTCTCCTTTCAGTATTTTATCACGGAGCTCACAGTAGATATTTTTCAAAAAACAATTTACGTTAAAAGTTTCAGTTGTATAATCACCCGAGGCACTTTTAATTACACTTGGCAATAAAATTTCACTTTTGTATTGTTCCCAGGTTAAAACCGTGACGTCCCATTTCTTTGTAACTAAACAGAATGGGAAAAATTAGTTCTAGAACTTTGCTTCAATTCATTTTCAAATTGCCTTTCTTCTATATGATTCTATTAAAAAATACAAGTATAATGACAAAACAAAGTTCCATAGAAATAATGATAATTTTCTATTTTTTTTCCAACAAGAATAGTTAAGAAATAACAATTACCAAAAACTGAAATTACGTTACATAGTGTAATTCAGCCTCAATACTAGAGTTGTTCAAGCACCGCGATGGGTAACGACAGTTCATCACGCGGCCCCCAGCCCCAGCGAGACCGAGCTTCCATCTTCCACGACGGACGCTCGTGACGCATGAGGTTTTATAGTTCTCCCGAGGTCAACCCTTAGAGTCCTGAGCATATAGTTATCGAAATTTGTACACAGTTTCGTAGGTTCAAGGTACTGGGTAAAAACAAAGCGGAGAGTGAGTGTCCTTATAGGACTCAAAGGGTTAACCGTACGTTACTCACCCTCAGTTTTGAATAAATAGTTAGTTTGGAAACCACGTAGGAATAACGTTAACCTAATCGTGATTTGCGAGTTGTGTGACCCCAATTTCCATTAAGTTAACGTTATTCTGGTTCCTATGTGGCTTCTGAACCATTTTTGAAACTGCCAGGTGAGTAACGCAGGGTTAGATAGAACTGGGTCTCTGACCCTACGCACGCGGGACACAGACGCTTTATTTGCACTTCCCTTGGCGTTGGCCACTTCTCGTTCATGGCAAGTGGGGCACGAGGTCGACAGAGGATAACTGGTCTATAGGTTGTGGGGCGCGAGGTCGACAGAGGATTACTGGTCTATAGTTTGTGGGGCACGAGGTCGACAGGATTACTGGTCTATAGTTTGTGGGGCACGAGGTCGACAGAGGATAACTGGTCTATAGTTTGTGGGATACAAGGAGGTCGACAGAGGATTACTGGTCTATAGTTTGTGGGATACAAGGAGGTCGACAGAGGATTACTGGTCTATAGTTTGTGGGATACAAGGAGGTCGACAGAGGATTACTGGTCTATAGTTTGTGGGATACAAGGAGGTCGACAGAGGATTACTGGTCTATAGTTTGTGGGATACAAGGAGGTCGACAGAGGATTACTGGTCTATAGTTTGTGGGATACAAGGAGGTCGACAGAGGATTACTGGTCTATAGTTTGTGGGATACAAGGAGGTCGACAGAGGATTACTGGTCTATAGTTTGTGGGATACAAGGAGGTCGACAGAGGATTACTGGTCTATAGTTTGTGGGATACAAGGAGGTCGACAGAGGATTACTGGTCTATAGTTTGTGGGATACAAGGAGGTCGACAGAGGATTACTGGTCTATAGTTTGTGGGATACAAGGAGGTCGACAGAGGATTACTGGTCTATAGTTTGTGGGGTACGAGGAGGTCGAGAGAGGCTTGCTGGTCCATACCTTGCGAGGCTCAGATAGAGGATTACGAGCCTATTGTTAATAAGAAGGT
The DNA here is from genome assembly GCA_014899125.1 of Orchestia grillus. Lineage (NCBI taxonomy): Eukaryota > Metazoa > Arthropoda > Malacostraca > Amphipoda > Talitridae > Orchestia > Orchestia grillus. Next base: position 35,879 of record VOMN01136671.1, on the reverse strand, counting down.
TAACAGGGAGGATACTGGTCGACATATTGAGGTACAAAAATGTCTAAAGGGAATTTTTTAGGTCCCGTCCCGGAGAAGTAGCGGGATACGCGTGAGCCGGTCCAGGAAATACAAGTACTTCCATTTGCGTGCCAGACTGGAAGAACTGCAGCGGAAACCAAACTTCGCCGTGTAAAGAAGGACTGTTGAGTGCACGAGACACAGACGTAACCGTCTCATCAGGGAAAACATCCCTGAAGAGGGTATGACGAGAACAAGAGGTTCCTGCCAATCAGGACCCGACCGCTGTTGAGGACCTCCAGAGCAGCAGCTGAGCGTGGCGGCAGCGACGAAGACGGCGCGTGAGACTCGCATACGCAGGCAGGGAAGAACTCTACTGAGCGTTTTCAATCAGCAGTCCACCCAGAAAGTGATAATATTGCACATAACCGACCGTAGAAAGAGAGATACAGTAACGCTAAAACAGTGTGAGAATTCAAGAAAAAATAACACAGATTAAGAACACGTGGGAACGATAAAATGGAACAGTAAACTGGCGGACACGTACCTCTCTGCTTACACTATGAAGCTACAATAAGAAACAAAACTTCAAAAAACAAAAAGAGACCTGGCTTACCTCCTCACCTGTGTCTGGAGGATGACATCCACACGGAAGCGTGAGGCGTGTCATGGGTCAGTCTGCTGTCATGTCATAAATGGGATGCTTCTAGAAGTTGAAGGTTACCTCGACCAATGCGGGACCGTCAATCAAAATTCTGTGACTGATCACAGGTCTGTCTGCTCGCCTGATTGGTTCGGCGGCGCGACTTTCAAGATCCCAAACAAATTATCCCACCAATCAGGGTTTTGTGTCCGTGAAGAAGTGCATTTTTTCCAGCCAAAAACGCATCTTAGTCTCCACATTAAACGAAGTAGTGAAACTAATATCTTTCCCTTCAGAATGATCAGTAAAAAGAATATTTTGAATTACGTCAAACCCCAAACTTCAGGCGGTCCTATCTTAACATTCAAGGCACAAGGTTCCCCAACATGGTCGGAGTTTGAACACCGTGCAGGATGCTAAAAAAAGGAGGGGGGCTCAGCTCGTAAACTTCATCAGGTTCAGCACATGGTGTTCCCCCAACCGTCAGACATGCAGAGCATCAAGAGCAAGTCTGTCCCAGTAATAATTCTTAGCCCTTTCAGGCCTGTTTATTTATGGCTGTAAACTAACCTTTTCTTTTGATGTTGGGTGCGTTTGAATGAAAAAATAAACATGAACAGGTCAACTGAAACAGGTGCCTAACGCATCACATTCGTTGCCAAACTTTGGAAAATGAATTTATGCCATTTAAAAATTAAATAACCCTACAAGGAGCGTTCAAGTCAATGAAGACTACAGTTTGCATCCGTCCTGAAAGGTTGAGTCCGGGCATTACAACACCCCTATAGCGGGGACTTATAATAGAAATTAAAACTATATTTTACCTTTAAGTGGTCGAGTCGGGATTTAACTTTAAGGTGTTAAATGATCTATCCATCAAAGCGAGAAGATTGTCTCAAAGACGTTCGGCAATTGAAAGCGTCTATGTTGAATGCAATGAATCTATGGTGGAAAATTTATTTTCACACCCACCTCGAGTGGAAATAACAGGCATTTCCAAATTTTATGACATGGTAATTAAAAAAATAAGGCATAAATCATGATAAATAAGTAATGATAGTAAAGTCTTCATATTAATCGTACTACTTCACTTCACATAACCTATGCTTCAAAGTCCAAAAAATATTTATTTTTTCTTTCTTCGCATGTCGAATAATTTTGCTGCCAAATATTACATCCCACACTAAACTTCCTCACCAAGAAGTCTTGTCATTCCTCAGAAAAAAAGTAATTCATTTTTCAGATAGTTCACCTGCCATCTTGCAAGTCTTACGGTCACCGAAGTCCACCTGTTTGTAACTGTCACACAGCCGATGGACGACGGCCAACTGCTCATGTGAGTCACAGAAGTTTTCTCATGCCACTCCATCCGAAGAACGGTATAGACCAACACAGTTAGTTATGGTAACACAAGACTAACGTATGGCAGCAAAGCTAAGAACACAAGACAATAGAAGACATACTCACCTGCGGCCTTCCATGACCCGATAACCAGCAACCCAACGTCCAGCAACGACACGCTAACAAAACTCGACCACACTGACCAAGTCACGCAATGAGAGCGCGACAATCCAAGGGAAAACCACCGTTTGCCTCGAATTTGACTCCATCATTTGCAAAATAATGAAAAGGCGAATGTCTCCCCTCTACTGACGATTGCCATAGGCAACGAAAACCCAAGCAATGTGTCCAGTGCAATGACATCAAGAAGGGCCGGGGGGGGCGAATCAACTGAAGATAGTAGTATTAGTAAGTATTGTATCGCTTTGGTAACTCAGACTATTTCGTACCGAGAGACAAGGGACCATTAAGTGTGGACTTTAGAGAACGGGGAATCTATGCACACGGTGTTCCCACATAGGATTCCCTGTGCATAGAAGCAGCAAGTTCAGAAGGAAGAAAATCTAACGAATTATCAGCGAAGAAGGCATAAAAATCAAAATAAGCAAAAAGTGCACGAAAGATAGAAGTCCCCAACTCCTATCTATAGCTGAGGTAACCGAACAGTGACCTCTGGGACGCCAGTCCCCATGGCATAGAGTAGACAAACCTAACTAACCTAACCCTGTTGTCTAGCCTAAGCCACCTGAGGGCAGACATTGCGATTTTAATTATCGCGAAAGCAGGTGTGGCTCATCACTAATCGATTGGTTTGAAAGCACCTTTCAATTATTGAACTAAAATTTAATAAAAGAAAAGAGAACCATAGGCCAGTTACGCAAAAAGGAGTTTCGGCGGACGACAACCGCAAGGAGACGTACACCGGGGATGAGCGGCTGTGCAGGCCAACGCCTGACGACGAGCGACGACGGCGAAACTTATGGAGGGGTAAAAAGAACTTAAGAAATATGTGTATGAAACCAGAGAAGCAAAACTAAAGTCGAATATAGGAATGGAAAGTTCAAAATGAGGCTCAGTTGTTTAGTACTTCGAAGGACTTCACAACCAGGTTAGAAATTGAGTTGAGACAACTAAACAAAGCTCGCTTCCAAAAAAATGAGGTACAAAGAATGAAAACAAGTCGTATATCACCCTGTATTACAGAGGGAGCTGTTCCAAAAACTGAAGCCTACCTTCAGAAATGCATCAGCGGAGCTTAAGTCTTTGAGATCGTGTGAGTGCAAACATGTGTTCAATGAATTCAACAGTGTATGAGGTTGGCCATCATTTCGAGAATCCTAGCACAAAGAATGAATTTGCAAAGAATAATTCAACCACAAAAATGTCATTTAGCTACTGTGTGTTGTAACTCGTAAGGAGTTGTAAGTACTAGCAACGGACTACCTCCGACTAGCAGTGTTGGGAGCAAGGGGTTGCGGAGCTCAATGAATTTTATTTAGTGGCAAGGGACTACCTCCCACTGGCAGGACAAGAAGAATTTTTAATGGTTAGCTTCCAAAAACAGCAGTTCAGTTTCCTAAGGTAAAGCGAAAGTAGCGGCCATGAATTAGCCTCCAAAGGCAGAACTCGTCTACCTTCAAATGGTAGAGCTGGAATAGCTTTCATTGGTGACCTTCCAAAACACGGGATTAGGTTTGATAGTTGGAAAGCGGGACCATCTTCCGAAGCATAATATCTCAGACAAGATTAAAGGAGCTTTAGGTATCGCTGGGTAAAATCTCACGGAGATAAACTGGACAAGTTTGAACAAACCGACGCTGGAACTGACAAGCAGCACGACTAAGTTCCGTGAAGGAGCTCCTACTTCCAGGAAGGCAACACCAGGTTCAGACCGGCCAACAATACACCACAAAACAAGTGCCCAGAGAGCCAAGCAGCATCAGCAGAGAGCCCACAGCCCGCATGCTTATCAAGTACCTGAAACACGACTCGTTGGCCCTGCTACCTCCTGGGAGGCCACCACCCCCACTTCCATTGTCTGAATCACATTCGTTTGTGCCACGAGAAGCATTCAAGCAATATCTCATCTTACTGAATTATAGGTTCTTGAATATTATGAGAAATCTGCCAATATATGAGACGAAACATGATCAATTATGTAACTTCGTAATTTTACAGTTACAGTGAATTTTTGCAATATAAAATTTGATAGTTCTTTGTGCTCATCAAAAGTCAAACGCAGTGATACATTATTTGATATTTGCTCTTCTTCTACGCACTTGACACAATGAGAAAGGGATCAAGTAGCAGAGCTGACTGAGACAGTATTCAGAACTGTTTAGATCCTTTCATCACAAACGTCGGCACAGCGTAAATTGAATCTGAGACCAGAAAGTGGCGGTGGTGCAGGGCCGTGAGCCAGGCCAACTGTGTGTGGGAGCAAGAAGAAAATGTGTGCAACAAGTTTTAGTATAAAAAAGAACAAATGCTTGTGATGGTAGTCATAGACAGAGCAAAAGCTACTGACTCGGTAATCAAAAGATGGTGAAGAGAACAACAGGAGAAAGGTAATGACAAACAAACGTTTCGAGCAGCAGCGGCGGCGGCAGCGCAGTAATGAACAACAGTAAAACAACGAGTAGTATGGAGTAGTAAGGCCCACTGACCTGACGCAGCTCTATATGTAACTAATGACAACTTGGCACCTGTAACAGAGAGGGGCGGATCAGCCAGTTTACAGTACCGCGAGTTATAGAGGAGAGAAACACACATCCTACACAAACCTTCCTGCTCAAGTAAGTTAAGTTCTTACAAAAAGACAGCTTACAATCTCATCAACGAACAAGTGTTGCATCCTGTACTATAGACACTACCGATCGCCATTATCTCAGCAATTATTGGCTTTCCCTTGTTGCGTACCAGTCTTTACGTGTGGTACCCATGTGAGAGCGAATACAATATCTACCACTGTGTACAGGATGCACCATATCTACCACTGTGTGCAGGAGGCACCATGTCTACCACTGTGTACAGGAGGTACCATGTCTACCACTGTGTGCAGGAGGTACCATGTCTACCACTGTGTGCAAGAGGCACCATATCTACCACTGTGTGCAGGAGGTACCATATCTACCACTGTGTGTAGTAGGTAGCATATCTACCACTGAGTAGTAGGTAGCATATCTACCACTGTGTGTAGCAGGTAGCATATCTACCACTGAGTAGTAGGTACCGTACCTACCACTGTGTGTATTATGTACAAGATCTACCACAGTTCGACTGTGCCGCACCAATGAACGGATGGGCGTTTTACTGTTACCAATAAAAATTAGTAAACGTTTATTTTACACCTCAGGTCTGATGATACATTGAGATTTAAAAAATAATTCTCACTTTGAAGTACCTTGAAACATTTGGCATAGCCCTTCCATTCACGACATCGACATCAGATGCTGTGGTATAAACGACATAACTACAATTTATGGAAGGCAAGTCAAACATGTGTAAATGATTGTAGGTCTATGTTCTAGAAGGTAGCCTAATATGAGATGACTCTCGCATTCATTCTCACTCGAAGTACCATCATCAAAACTCCCCATGAAATGTGCAGGTGGCCACCTGTGGCAGATCACAACACAAAGAGGAGGCGGGGTCCTATCATTATCGCTTGCCTTCTTCCTACACGTCGATGAGATTGTTAGCCTTCGAAAAAGTAAGTATTCACTAATGCAAAAGAAAGTAAGATGAAGAACAGATGTCAGTTCAGCATCCAGAAGACATGTGAGGGCGATTTGCTGGACCCGCTCAGGGTCCAGCAGTGAATAAACCAAGTTTTTGCACGAAGCAGCAGCTAAATGCCTAAACATAAATTTCCTGTAAAGTGAAAATTGGAGTTATCTTCTAAATTACTACAACTGCTTCTTTTCCTGATGGATAACATTTTAATTATTTCAAAATTTGAATTACGTTACATGAAATTAGCTTTTCTTTGAATAGCTTAAGATTACTATTTCCCATTTTTGTCATTCTTATTGAAATATTTTGAGCTGTGAGCAATAAACACAGGGATCATAACCGGTTTATCATCAAATCAGAATTCCTGCTAAATAATTAACAACACAATTCATCACTCTGCTAACAAAATAATACATCAAAATTAGAGGAGCATTAACAGCAACCTTTGTGCCTCCATCTTCAGAGGGACAATCACATGCCAAGCCTATAGGGGAGCTCAAAAATATCAGAAAACAGCTCTGAAAATTCATTTCCGAAAGCTTTGGACTTCTTCTCATATGCAATTAACAATGACGAAAATTAGAATGTTACTTCAAACCAAATAGGTTTCAAAGTGAAGCATCGTTTGAAACCTGCCTGGTAGGAGACAGTCCGGCCAACATTCGGGGTGGCAGCCAAGCCTACAGCAGGGCCGCGCAACTACCACTCCTGCACCTGAGCCCTTAATGTCCACTGATTCACTTAAAAAATAGACTAGAACTGGTTTCAATTCATCTTCCGAACCCACATGACTGTTGATTCAGATATGAACAAGTGCTGGGCTGCAGAGCAAGCAGTCCTGAGTACCAGGGACATCCCAGCACCCACACCGGTCAGTGCTGGCTGCATGAGGGGCAGTCAAAAAGTTCTTCAAGATCCTCTAAAATGCCCAAAAGTTGAACGTTTTTTTTACCCCAGCAATTACACAAAGACGGAATTTATCGATGGAAACATTGGTAATTATTGTGTGTAGGTAACAATGAATCAGGCGTAGCAAAAGAATCACGCTTTGAAAAACGAACTGTTTCATCTGCTAACTTTCTGACCGTCTCTCAAACCGCACAGCGCACATGTTTCAACTTTTCACACAAATTCCTGAAGCAAAAAGTGAAGTGATGCACTCATATGAAAGGATCAGCACAGCTATACGATAAATAAGGAAGTGGATATCGAGATTCGTAACAAAAATGCTACAATATCCTGTAAACATTTTTTTGTTAAAACGTACTTCCCTCAATATGAGCACAAAATCGAGTCTTGCGGCTGTGACAACACCAATCTATAGCTCCTTTTCACTAACTCGAATCCACATACCACTTTTCAAAAGCAAAATGTCGAAAATTTTATTGTTCTGCAATTCCTCACAAACGATTCGAGTAAAAATGAGTCAAAAAATCACAAAGAATACAATTTTCTTCGCAGAATAAAACACACATAATATAATGAGCTAACATTTCAATTCAACAGGAGATAAACTACAGACATGGTAATGAACAACCTCTTTTCATTGCGGTGGAGACATAGGAGGCCCCACATTTCATGTTCTATGTAACTTTACAGCCACATTTGTGCATATACCACATGCAGACTTCTACAAGCTCAGAAAAACTCTTTACCATCGATATGGACTTCAATATCCACTGTCACGAGGATGCTGCTGGCTTTCATACAAAGCCGAAGGCGGCCTCGTTGCCAAAACGATCGGTAGAGGGTTAAGTGAGCTACAACGGCATTATTCACTTTCATCTAATTGATGCTCTGTAAATGCCCGTTCACACCCTGCAGGCATTTCTCTTCTCACGAGAGCGCAGACCGAGAAGGGTATGTGGGCATCGACCCTTCGTGGCTGATTCAAGGTAAAGAAGACACGCAAGAACCTCACAACATTTACTGCTATAGTCACTTCTGTCCCTGGACAAAACTGCACAATCTACGTTCGTACATTCTAAGCTTCTGACGACACTGCATAAAAAAATCTCTCAATTGTACTCGTGATACAATAGAATTAGGAATACATATTGCTTTAGGAGAGCTTAGTTACGGAATGAACATCGTACGCTGCTGCTGTCAAACCAGTGTCATCTCTGCAGCTCTGTAGCATATCCACTGAAGTGCCGCATTTCGAGCACACAAACATTGCGTTTGACAAAATGTGGAAGCTGTTACAAATGCAAGTTAATCACTTTACTTATTATCAAGATTACACTCAAGGTGCGAGTACAGGCAGTAGCTCATATTGACAATCAGACAAGTAACGGAAAACTTTCACTAAAAAAATAACAGGGCAAATATGACTTGACAATGAGTCACTGTCGTAACACCTCGGCCAACTCTAGGAGAAGCAGAGATGTCATGGGAAAGGCACCTACTAAACTCAATAACTAAACCAACAACGAACTGTCAAAACCTGTTTTGCGAAATCTGCAATGGGGAGCTCCGCCTTATTATAACAGACTCTTTCAAGGTGATACAAATTCTATCGGCCTCAATGAGGTACACAGTCCTGAAGATGAGCGGAAGGACAATACCCCTTAACACGAACAACCCTCCAGGGGAGCACAAATAGTAATGAAAAAATCTCACTCTCAGAGCGCTGGGTGGAGTCAGCTGGCACTGTATCCTGGCTACCGCAGCTTACAGGCCGTTATGGCCTCTATGAAAAGAGGTGTGGTACCAGACTTGGCAAGACCATATGAAAATAAAATTTATGTCCCAAGGTCACACTTCCTGCCAAGTGGTGCCGATTTTTGCAGTCAATTTTTTACATGTTTTAGTACAGATCACGCGCCATTTGTAGAATGGTACACCAGGAAAATGTTTTGATAGACACAAACATACAATAAGAATGGTGAATTATACGTTCAATCCTTAGGTTCAAATAAAAAGTGATACCTATTTTTATACATTAGGACTGACATCTAAATAATAAGATTACAAATAAAAATGCGGTAATTTATTCTTCTCAGGGAAAATACAAACAATTTTGAGTAGCTGGTGCAACTACCTATGATTCATGAAGTGACCTACTACCTATGATTCATGAAGTGACCTGCAGCTCAGTTATTCGTCCTAGTAGAGTTGTCACCCGCTGGGCACTCCACCAGTCACACCAGGACCCCGTATCAACCCTCGCATACCTGACCCATCACCAAACCCAATTTGAGGCAGTTAACAGCACAAAAATTCTGCCTAGAGTTGCTCAACAACCTTCCCTGCATTCAATAGGAGGAATGAACCCAAGTTCAGACAGCACACCATGTTGATGAATGAATCGAGATCTGTTGCTACGTATAGTAAACTCTTAATTGAACAAACTTTTTGAGTAGTAGTCTCCATGGGTATAGGTTCATGACATGGCCCACCATCAGAATGTGAGGAGGTTGTGTTCCCTGCTAAGCAATGTGGACTTCTGCACACGAAGTAGAGGCTAGTACTGACGTACCCTCAAGGAGGTTGTTTGCGTACACTCGTACGCAGTTACAACTACATCATTGAGGAATTACTCATTTTGGAAGGTAGGGTTGACATATCTTTAGTAAAGAAAAACAATACTTCAAATCTAAGATAAATTAACCTGTTCAGCCATAAAAATTAACACTATAAACACACTCCTATAGTTTTGTATCGTGAGAACATTTGAACTAACACAATTAAGAATGAAATAGCAATAACATTCTCAGACACTCGTCAGGGTAAACTTATATAACTGTCTTTATCTTCACTATTGGTAATAAAAATAAAATAAAATAAAAATGGAGGCCCACTTAGACAAAAGCTCGTAAACTGGTTGAACTTCCCAAATCCGGAATTCTACCATTCATCAACACTTCCAATTCGGCATAATTCTATTACTACAGATGCTCCAACATTCCACCAGATTACAAATGCTGGAATGGTCAAGATGGTGAAAAATGGACCAAATGCAGCTGTTGGCATTACAAGTGAAGTATGTGAAAATGAAGTGAACCTGTCCAGCAAACTTCAGGTCACCAAGTTCCTGGTAGCCCTTCACCTATGGCTTGGTGAAGGGCTACTACACCACGAGAAAAAAGCCTTTGAGCTTCTATTGAGGTACACTTTAAGGGCATGTATTTCTAAATATGACCATTCAAAATTATTACTGCATTATGAAGTCCTGGAAGTTATAAACAAGGGCCCCAGTGCTTCACACCTCAAGCATTCATGAGGAAGAGCACCACTCGTACGTCTCATTGGAGAATTGCCACAAATTCTAATGTACCAGGCACACAGCATGAGAGCGCAGACATAAAATCTGTCTGCACCAAATGTACCAGTGTAGACGTCTGTTCACTTTACAGTTCCGCTGTCTACCCTACCTCATAAAATTTTATGAATTACAAAACTGTCAAAAAACTACTGTAAGCAAATCTTTTGAAAATATAACAATTCACAGTTTTGCTGTCACATATTCAACAAGAAAACTAAAGCAAAGTTTCACTCACAAAATGAGTTCTTTTAAAGTCCCTTGGACAAAGAAGATGTTCACGACACCCAGAAGTCATTTGCCAGTGGCAACATAAAGCCCAGCAGATGAGCTCGACTAGATGACATCAGTGATGAGCCTGCCCAGGGCCCCTGCGAGCCCTATTGCTACAGAGAGACATCACTACATCCATTACCTAGCAAAAGAATATCCTCATGAATATTTCAGCCACTGGAAAAACATTAAGAATTCTTGAAAACTATATTATTATTTTTATTATAAGCTTTATCAAGAAACTCCTTGCTTTAATTCCATTGGCAGCAGAGATGATAAATTTGAAAATGAGGTAGACACACACACAAGCTAACACTCTCTGATGTCAGTTTTGGAACATACAAGTCTTTCACATGCGAGATCACGTGAGAGAAAAGGAAGAAATTTGAGATACAATGGCTTAACAGTAAAACTAAACAAAAATAGATTTTCACGACTATCATTACTGATTCTGCAGTATAGAAGTTGGGGAAACTTCCCCAATGTTGCACGCACCTCCTTCCTCACAAGGAGAGATCTTTCACCTACTCTCTAACAAAGCAGCTCTTGCAACATAACAAATTTCAATGCAAAGATTTCCCTGGGCAGAGCTTGTATCCAGCTAGTTCTCAACTGTCTGATTGACCTAGCCAGTAATTCCCAAAATAGAGGGTGAGCAAAAGTTCCATCGATATTGTAGATGCCAATCAGAGATGTGCATGACAGAGACAAATTTACCTTAATACATCCACCTATGATTAGTATTTATGGTTCCATTGCAACATTTTTTCTGGTCCACCTTGTATAGTTCTCTCAACTTTATGTTCCCACAGATTCTAAGGTCAATGCATGCCCTAAGCTCAGCAACCTTATTTGTTGAATCGCTCATCACAAAAGCTGATATTAAACTGGATTGAAGAATCCTTGAAAAAAAATAGGTTACAAAGAATGCACTCCCAACATTTTCCGTCTGAAGAATAAATCGTCTTGGAAATTCAGCACATCTCAAGAAGGCTCACTGAGGCATTACCTGACTGAACGAAAACATGGTCCTTCATTTCTGTAAACTTGAAAATGAAGTGGGTGGACATAGGTTTAGCACAAATTAATAACAAGATGGACTGGACAAAGTTGTTGTTGATAATGTCACATAAAATCTTGATCGAATTGGAATATTATTAATATTTTCGAAAATAAAATAGAACTTCAAGCAGATGCACAAAAATGAGTAACAAAGAACTCCAGGACAGCAGTGCCACAGAATTAAGAACAACAAATAATTAATTATAAATGACAAAAAAGATCATGAACAATTTCGTACTTCAATATTTTAACGCCATTAGAAATCGGAGGACCATTCTTAAGTGATGCATTTCGTTCCTCTTCCACGACATGTGAGATAGCTGCACCACTTGCACACATGCTAGTGCAGCACATCTCGTCTCGACGCACACAACATATTCCTTAGAGAAATAGGTGGCTCTTACAAAAGACTTCATATTTGCTCAGGAAGACACTCAAGTATTGAATTGCTCTATAGAAGCTATTGTCAAGCCTACCATCAGGGGCGGGTGGCGCTGGGAGACGGTCACAGGCATACACTGGAGCTTACTCCTATTCTCACACAGTATCTGCAAGCTCACATTGGCTTTTGAGTTCTCACTATTATTCATTGTTCACTACACAAGTTCTTATATGAAGTCATTCTTTCACAGAAGTGACTTGAATTAAGAGGGCACCGAGTGAGCAGAACTGCAGGGGTCCATTGAGGAGCTTGTCGAGAAAACCACAGTGAGAATTTGGATCAAAACTTTCATGTAGAGCATACCCTTTTTCCCGAACAAAAACTTGCAGGATAATGTCAAGCAGTCTGAATAAAGTCAACAGAAACTAAACAATGTTACGAGCGAGAGGCAGGAGCATATTTATCACCCCTTTCGAAAGAACTTAAACGTTATCCATTACATGATTCCTTGCTCAAGTTTCTGAAAAACGTTTCTATCATAGATCACTTCCCATGGACAACGCAGAAGTTAATAAACATCGCGCTGCATTCGAAGAAAACCTCTTCTGTAAACTGCCCACTACGTGAGCGTAAATTAGAGCAAAAACACTCTCTGGGTGATGAGATCAAAGGAAACTCAGGGAGTCGGAAGAGGAAGAGGCAGGCGAGGTATCTATGCTACGCACTAGCATCACCACCTAGTAACCTTGACCACTAAACTAATTCCTACATTAGAGGCTTGCAGTGCAGCCATCACTTAATTAAAGTAGCATTTAAATGGTTAAGGGCAGTTAGGACGACCAACAGTCTTCTGGAGGAATGCCCTCATTTTTCATGACGCTAGTTGAAAAAAAAATCCCTCTCTTCATGGTCCTCTACGATAAAAAAAACTCATTGTAAGCCAGTCTCGCAGGTGAAAATATTACTGTCATTGTCACGACGCTCTGCAAAAAATTGCAACTTTGTACCCCTGAAGAGACGAAGGACAGCACCAGGACTGTTGGTCGCCCTGCTGGCCCGGCCACGCAACAGCATGAACGGGGGGACGCTAGCGGGGTATTATTGCGGCTACTGTCTTCATGGCCTACTACATATCTGCCACACTACACATACTTTATTGCACGCGTTGTGCTCAGTCTTAATACTAGTGCCTCCTAAGCCAAATGATACTGAGGGGTGCTGTTTCTGTGCAGCCACTAAGCAACCAGCGGCCAGCTAAGGAGTGAATGTCAAATGACCAAGAAGCTCGATCAGCTCCTCAAGAAGATGTACAAACAAAAAGGTGTTTGTGTACAGGAAGGTGGAATATTATTAAACATCTCATCACTAACAGATCGTACAGCATTGTTGGCATTGTCTGAGGTAGGGCTGCAAGCTGCAGCTACACGCAGCACTGTGGCCTACAAGCGCTCCACTCTAGTCCAGCAGCACAACCGCGTAGGCACAAGCACGAAATGTTCCGCTTCATCAATGTTCCCCCATCAAGAGCGCATATGAATTACACACGAAAAGTTTCGAATATTTGCTTCACTAATGTTCACTACCAAAAAGCCATATCAACTACAAGGGGAAAATCTTCATTCAATTTTAAAGGCAGGGAAAGTGGAACGTGACAGGCAAAATAAAGGAGAAACCGTTCCAGGGCACGACAGCATTTCTATACTGCACTACACCACGGAGGGTCTCGAATCACCAACTGGACAATTAGCTCTACAGGTTGAACCTCTGAAATTCCATCATTCAGCAACACCAGCAACTCAGTATAATTTTAGTTTGCCAAAACAATTTGGATTTGCCAAGAGGCTGCTAGGATGCAGGTAAGACTAGGAGGCAGGACGTTCTAGGGCGCTTATCAATGACCACCGGTGGTCCAGCAAGCATCAGGACTGTAAGTTGCTAGATTAGGGAAGTTCAACCTGCAGTGGTGACGTGTTCAAACAACGTGGCTATTTCTGCACGACAGCCAGTCATATAAACAAAGAAATATTATAATACTTCACTTCTCCTCAGACAAAATGGAAGCTTATTATAGCCATCTTTACCTCAAATAAAGGTGGTAATATGAGGATTTACTCATGGACTTCATCTCCAAAAAACTGTTATAACTAAACGTGAGTTATTTTTTTGCTTTCTCCTACGATATGCAATTCCAGGTAGTATACAAACGTCACGAAGAAAATAACACTAGAAGAACTATTTCATAGCCTCGTGCCTAAAGTTCACTCGATCCCTAGCCTAATATCCTGCCAGTCATGTATGAAGCAATAATGTCTATTGCAGTTGCAAGAAAGTGACGCATTTTGGTGAAGAAGCAAAATTCGTCAACTGAAAGCTACATGAACAGTGGAGTAACACATAGACATGAAATTAAGGAAAAACCCTTCAGTCATCCCCTGCTGCAGCCAACAGCAATTCACTAACACAGGAACCGTCATCAACCACACAACACAGCAGGTGTCCTACTGCAGGCTGCCTACCTAAAATGAAAACAAACCAGCCACCTTAACACATTCGAGTTGGCCTTCGTGCGATTGATTTAAATATCTAAAATAAGATTTTTCGATTTAGTAGAGGCACAAAAAGGGGATTCTAATTTAGAAAAATAACCTCATTGAATTATTTTATACACATAGCAATGGGATACTGGTGCTTTAGCAGACCTTTTTTTCTTAGTACAATGACGCGTAGGTACGTCCCAGTAGACCATAATAGACCTCATGGGATGTACACCTTTGTAGGTCCCAAGGAGACTTGAAAGGATTCAAGACACAGAGCAATTTTAGTAGAACTGTGATGAACATAGAAACCAGCGAGCCACTGATACAATAATTAATATGGGCGCCAATTTTTGCTCATATGGGCACCAATTTTTGGAGTAAGGGTACCAATTTTTACTCGCATCTTAATCTCCGGTAGCAGTCCCAAAACACCGGGGGGGACGTTACTATGAACCGGTAGCTATTCCTTCCATTATAAAAGTGTTATTTTGTGAGCTTGCTTTGAGGAAAAGGCTAAGCATTACATTTTTTTTCAATATTTAGGTAGGTATATGAAAGAGGTTTCTACAGTAGGCGACACCAATGGACATTTGAAGCTCATCTCATTCGTATAGAAGAAAACACCCAATAGCACAAGTTGGACGTTTTGAAAGCCTAAAGCACAAAGTTTTCAACGCTGGCACTGATTATTGCCCTGAATAACAAAAAGGAGAGACCTGAACACCTCCGTCACAAGAAAAGCTTCCCACTTTTGGCCTACTGCCCAGACACATCAACAGCAGCACATCAACAGAGCAAAGTTGAGCTAACACTTGCTGCTCCAGCTTCTCAAGAGACTTGAATGAAAGATTCAATGACTTGCTAAACAATTAATTTGTATTATGTGTTGTATAACTGAAGAAAAAGGAGAAGAATCCTCAAATCGGTAGTCTGCAACACAAAGAGACCGGCCTGCTTCTAATCAAGCTGCAGGGTACGAACATCTTTCTCATACCTGCACAATGAGCACTATACAACCCAACAAACAAACCAGCTAACATCAAAAAGAAAAATACCCCCATTCCTTTCTAATTCGTAAGGAACTTCACGGCATACAGGATAACTGATTGTATCTACCGAACGTTTCCAGTCCATTTCCTTCATTAATTACCTACTGTTGTTCCACTGGAAGTTATCAAACTGAATATTTCAAGAACACTCAACACAATAACGTTGGAGCATACAGTACAAGATTGTGCAATCACTCCTCACCTAGCCTTCCTGGGGAAGACGTATACGGGATAATGATTTTTTACATCATTTTCACTGGGAACCAAAAATTCTTTCGATCGGAATTCACCAAGGGCCCACATGTAACTCGGTGTTTATAATCAAACCCAAATAACCAACCCCGGCTTGTTCTCACCTTATTAAAACTGACAACCCCACTGAAACAGCCAACAACCCCACTGAAACAACTGACAACCCTACTTGAACAGCCAACAACCCCACTGAAACAACCAACAACCCCACTGAAACAACTGACAACCCTACTTGAACAGCCAACAACCCTACTTGAACAGCCAACAACCCCACTGAAACAGCTGACAACCCTACTGAAACAACAAAGAACCCTATTGCAAACAGACACCAAATTCATATTAGGGTAGTGTTTGCTAGTCAGGTAGCTCAAGATGAGAACTTGGTCCACACACTGTTGCTGGGCTGCTCCAGAACAACACAATGGCAAACTGGCAGGATGGAACATCACGAGGACGTGCTGACCACAAGGAACTTTGTAGTTTTAGGATATTTACATTTCTGCAATGAAAGTAAGGACTGAATAATCTACTGAATTGATACAAAGATCTCATTAGGGGCATTATTATGGGAACAAACATTAGCAAAGATATCCTGAGCTCGACCTCACTCTCCAATGACTGATAACTTTCTCAAATACATCACCTCAGCAAATGCACACAAAAATTTATCAAATTTATCAAACTTTTATAACTTCACACTACACAAAATTAGACTGACATAGCTATGAAAATGTGACCTCATTAGCTTGAAACTCCTAGAAAATTAATCAGAACAACAAAGGTGTGCTCAGCAGCCTCTATGACGCAGCCAACAACTGATGAGCATCTCAAGTGTGGTGGGAACTGCTCTACAAAACCATTAGAATGACTACCATACCAGGAAGAGGTTTCCTGCATTCTATGCTACTCATGGGGGTTGAGTTTACATTAACCAGAGATGTGACCACTCAAGCAAAAACCGAAACTTTTGAATGTGTCAATCACTGAAACAAAAGGAATGACAAACCTCCAAAAATAGCATCCACACAAGCTCCCAAGCTCCAAACCCTAACATGCCACACCAATGTCAGCTTACAAGAATCCAACAATCTATCAAAGTCCTTCTGACCAGGTTTTGTCTTGTTGGAGCCTACAACAAAACAGCAATGGCCGCGAGACCTACAGGGGCACGAGCAGTGATGCGCTCTTCACCGCACTTGGGGGCCTCACAACCAATACAGGCCCATTGCAGGAAGTGTAGGATGCAACTGAATCAGTCCTCAGCACCAGAATATCACACACACAAAAAATAAAGTGAACATATATTTCCCGTGAATATAAAAATAGGAAGGAATTCTCAAATGATGCAAATTCACATTCGATTTATAATGGAAGAAATTGCAGAACTGAACAATGAAATACCTGCATATGACAGAAGTGATTTAGACAACTCACACCCACATTGCTTGAACTCTTACCAAAATGCATGCGGGCTTCCAAACTTACACACAAATACACAGGACATTCTCAGATAATGGAAGTTGCTTGCAAGCACAGAATGGAGCCACAATGACTACAATTAATTTGCTTACATTTGCTGTTGAGAGCCAACTGAAATGAGGAGGATCAAGTCTACGCGGTTCACTACGGATGCTGCTTGACAGCACACTTGCCTATTCATTTAAGTCCCTAAGCTAAGGTACTCTTCGTTGCTGGAGGCCTGGCAATTGGAAACGTTGCTTCCCTGTAGTCGTCAGTAGACCATGTTATGTGGTTCGAGTGGTCAACTCTATGCAACTTGGGCTCAGCTTGTACTGTAGGCTCAGTCATGTAATGTGGAACCCACAGAAAAACAACAGGTATACAAGATACTGACTGAGAAATGTTGCACTCAGAGATCTTTCCCAGATTAATGTTTAAACAAATTGACAGTTCTATGAAGCTGTGGTTGCTGTTACTGTTTGGGTTTCACATGACATCACATGTACCTTACAAAGAACCAAGTTTTTTTTGCAAGTTGACTTGTTATCAAGAACTTCCATCAATGACACGACACTCTCCCTGCCTACCCAAAGACCCTATATATCATAAGTTTACAGTATTCTTCGTCAATCATTATGAGTCACTGGTAGTGCATCTTGAGGGTGTGAAGTGCAGGTAGGCAGGAGATGGCCACAGGTCAGGATCATTGCTGTGGCACTAGAGGATGTCCAGCTGATGCAGGGTAGGTGGGATACATCCACATGTAGCCAGGGGGTGGAGCTACAGTCGGAGGTGAAGCGTGTGCTGCAGGGGTCTGGAAATGGTGCACTGGAGACGTGGCAGCAACAGGAGCAGCAGCAGCAGAAGGCGGAGGAGGAAGAGGAGCTGGGACAGAGGTGTAGTACTGAGGGATGTAAGCAGATGGAGACACATGGTGACCAGGATAAGCAGCAACACCTGAGCCTGACTGCTGTGTCAAGTGAGGAGCTGCGGCTGCAGCAGCAGCTGCAGCAGCTATCTGTTGCTGCTGTTGTTGCTGTTGCTGCTGTTGTTGTTGCTGTTGTGCCATGGCAGCAGCAGCTGCGGCATGCTGCGAGTAGTACTGCCAGTAGCCAATGGCCTGCTGGTTGGCAGCCGCAGCAGCAGCTGCATAGTGCGGGTGGTGCAAGTGCATGGGCTGTCCAGCTACAGCGACGGAGCCAGGAGGTGAGGAGGTGTACTGTGCAATGGACACAGGAACAGCCCCAACAATGGGCTGCCCTGCCACAGCAGCCGCCATTTGTTGCATGCCAACAGGCACAACGGCATTTGCATATGCAGCTGCTATGGCTGAGGGCATGGCCACAGACTGAGTGGGCATGGTAGGAGTTGCAACAACAGAAGGATGCTCCAGTACTGGAGATGTAGCTGTGGGGGGTTGAGGCTGGCCTTCAGGACCCGTATCCTTGCCCCAGGAGCAGCGGATCGTTTGGCCGTTCAGGTTTGCGTTGTGTTGAGCTACAATGGCCTGGCAGGCGTGTTCCTTGCAGGTGTACTTGATGAAGGCATACCCTTTCTCTTTGAAGATTTTCACCTTGTCAATATGGCCATAGGAATGAAAGGCTTGTTGTAAGGCTTCCTCAGTGATGTCCTGCTTCAGGCCACCAACAAAAACGGTCGTGTTGGTGCCGGTAGTTTGGTTGAAGACCTCGTCGTAATCAAGGGAGTTTGGCTCTGGTTTGTTCTCTTGAGTGATGCTGGGCAACTTTCTAGTGGCCCATCGAGCTTTGATCATCTTGCGTCCCAACCATTGGCCATTCATGTTCTGGATGGACACTTCAGCGTCACACTTTTTTACGAAGACAACAAAGCCGTAGCCACGTGACTTGTAGGTTTGAGGATCCTTGACAACCTTACAGTCAGAAATCTCTCCAAACACCCTAAAAGCATCCCTAAGAGCCTGCTCATCAATCTCAGGACTCAGCTCCCCTACATAGACATGATAATGCCTGGTTGTGTCTACCTTATTGACTTTGTTCTTGTTGCCTTGGCCTGTGGCCCAGTCAACTCGCATCCTGCGAGTCTGCAGCATTTTGTCGTTCATCATAGTGATGGCATGGAGGGCACTTGCATGGTCAGCAAACTCAACAAAACAATAAGGATCAGTATTACTCTCTTGGAACATTTTACAGCTTAAAACCTCACCCAATTGATTGAAGAGTGCCCGGATCAGCTCCTCTGTAACTGAAGGGTCCAGGTTGCCCACGTAGAGCGTGCAGTTGCTTTCTCCCGTCATTGTAAGTAAGCTCTCAGCTGGGCACCTCTATCTGCAATTCAGGATAATAATAGTAACAATCAGTGTCAACTAACAAAGCAGGTAATAAAATGTGCCTAGAAAAATGCTTATTGCTAAGTTTACCATGATTTAAAAATGACTAATAATCATCACATAAGCAGGCACAGAAGTGAGGATAAGACAAGCACATAACTGTTAGAAAGGTGCCCATGAGAAGCAAGTCAATAGTCTAAATGGAATTCAGTCACCCCAAAGAAGTGAAGGTGAGATGTATTGAAAGAAGCAGCTACAAAATCTAAAAATTTACTTCAGTTACTTCTTTACTGAATGGAATACCTCAAAAATAGTTTGATTCCCTAGATAGTTGTTAAATTGGTTATATCAATTTCTTTGATAAGCTATGGATGACTGGAGAATGAAGGGACAAAACAGAGTATTTCCTCTATCAATTTTCAAGATCTATTTTATTAATTTTCCAGTCCACTTTCTATCTCATTCTCCATAGTTTAGTTCCTTCAATTCATTGAAATTTGTGACAAGTGGTGACAGATCTAATATTGCCTGGCATCACAGATACAAGAGTTTACTCAAGCTAAGCTTTGTATAAATATTTACAAGCAAATGTTTCTTATAAGGTAGTTATTGATATACATTATTATTTACAGACTACACAAAAGTAAATTATATATTTAACACATCACTAAAAAAGCTACACGTATAACTAAGAATTGATTTATGTTTCTTCTAACAGAAAAAAAAAGTTTTATTGCTGATGATGCATTTTTCAAATATTTCAATTAATTTCAGTTTCTTACTTCACTGACTAAACTTTAATAAAAACAAATTATAAAATTCTAATATATATCTAATTAATATAAATTCTGAAAAAAATGGTGATCCAAAGCTCATCATAAAAAAATAAGACATACATAAAGAAAAGTCTGACTGCATAATTATTTTTAAGCATTAGGAGATACAAATCTAGGTTTCAAATACCCCAAGCTATCCTTTCATTCCTTTATATCACAAAAATTTAACCAATCTCTGAGACTTCTGTCTACATAGGTTATTAACTTCTCCCATTAAATGATATTTTCAAGTTCAGATAATACCATTTGGATCAGACTATGAGAAACAAAGCAATACTTCCACAGAGCTACTCAAAAGACAGAGGTCAATGAACAGAGAAGATGGTGAAGAAACTATAAAATGCACATAAGAATTCTACCTCAACTGCAGCATGAAAGTAACAACCTTGTTTCTCAGCTCTCACTACTTACACAGTAACAAAATTTTATTGTTGTCTCATTCCTGGAATAAAACCAACTTCCCATTTCTTTGTACCATTACAAAACAAAAATGTATTCTTAGTAAGAGCTTTGCAATGGTGGTCAGGTCAATGAACTCACAAATTTGCCTTTCTTCACCAGTCATGAATATGATACAAAAGCAAAGTTCCACAGGAATAAAAGTAGTAGTACAAAATGCAGCATTTCACTCAGACTATGGCATGCTGAAAGAAAAGGGGCCATTTGGTATGGACTTGAAAGAATGGGGAATCTATACACAAAGTGTGTTCCCACACAGTATAACCTATACATAGGAACAGCAAGTACCAATGAAGATGAAGAAAGGATTAAGAAGAGATAACAAAGAAGGTGTGAAAACTGAAAGGAGCAAAGTGGGCACAAAAAATACAAGTCCCAAACGCTTGTCAATAGTTAAAGTAATCTTTACAGAGCCTTTGAGGATGCCAGTACCCACAGCATTTGATAGACAAACTTGACTGGTCTAACACTTTTGTTCCCTTGATTGTCATATATTTTATTCAGGCCTAGAAAATATTTTCTCTTTTACTAATACAGAACATAAGTTTGGTTCAGGCTTTATTATTAATGCATAACGAAATTTTCTATCTGCTCTAGTTTTAAGATAATCCTACTGCCTACACAGGTTTATGGCATTTCAACTAAAGGCAACTTGCCATTACAAATGGGGTTTCATGAACCCTCTTAATTTATGTCCCCAAGATATGTACTGTGTTCTGTGAATAGGAACAGCAACAAAACTGCTCGGTCTGAGAGTACGGCACAATACAGTATTATGGGCAAGGTTGGAGTCAAAGTTGGAGGTTTTATGAGTTGACCCGTAGGAATGCTGGGAGTAGGGAGTCAAATAAAAAATCTGACTCCTGAAGTCCAGTTAAATATTGTTTACATGCTTTGTCTGTTCATTTTTACCAGCTACACAAGCTAACACTCACAGGTTCTTATTTTATTTATTATTATTATTATTAATCCTTTTATGCCTTTAATCAATCACACAAAGACCAAAGGCTGCATGAAAAAGGAACTAACTTAATCCATCTTACTTTTGCAGACAAACTGTTGAACTTTCATTTTCAAATTTCAATTCCTTAGTCCATTATGTTGGTTTCTAACTTCATTTATTATATTCCCAATTTACTGATTGCTTCAAGTTTGTGTTACTGTAACCCACATCAAGTACACTTAATTAGAGTAGAATTATAGATTCTATGACATAATTAACATATACAGGTTATTAAAGCCATTTGAAAAAATACATATCTACTGGAGGCTTGGTATTTCTTTTTTTATATTTTCATCTTTTCAATTTTGCATGGCTGTAATATCTGAGGTGATATGTATAGCTAGATAATTTCAACATTACAGAGAATAGAATGAAGACCAAAAATTAAAAACTGTATAACCACATTTGTACTATGATTATTGTATAACTTGGGAAAAAAGATGCATTCATAAGAACTAGAATAGTAATTATCATCCTTTGTAACATTCATTAGAAAATAATAAAAATACTGAGATGGCAAATTTATATTATTTTGATATTCTAGTCATATAAAGAAAAAACAGTTCCACAACAATTACAATAGGACTGTTTGGCAAAAATTAAATACTTCCATGCAATGACTAAACACTGTGCTCACAGGGAACCATGGTGTAGGAAGCATATAATAGGGATGTATTTTTTTTCTAAAGGCTTAGAATAACTATGTCATTAAAGGAACCATAAATGTAACCAATTACTGCAAAATTTTGTCTAAACATTTGATACTTTCTGTTCAGATGCTCGGGTTGAAAAGAACTAAATGGTTGTATCAACAAGATAATGACCCTAAGCACAAGTCAAAATACACTGCAGAGTGACTTCGTAGTAAGAGGGTCAGGGTTTTAGACTAGTCTTCACAATTGCCATATTTTAATGCAATTGAAAAAGGTTGGAAATGAGTAAAGGTTCAAGTTGGAACAAGAATATTATATAATTATGCATATTTGAAAGAATTCTGCTTTGAAAAATAGGAAAAACTACCTCTGAACTTCTGTAAAATACTCATCTTTACATACAAGCATTGCCAGCAAAAGATCATAGCAAATAGGACTAAGCAACCAAGTATTAATATAGTTGAATGTTGTGTCACAAATACTTGCTTGCTATCCTGTATTACTATTCTCACCATTGTGTGAACATTTTCAAGTAAATTCTTGTTCACTATACATAACTTCATGCGTATGATCTTGCCCTCTCTAATACATGACTCACAATTCTCCAAGATCTTCTAAAATGTGCTTAATAGCAAAAAGTATAAATTATTTGGTACATTACATACACTTATTTGATCCACTGTATGTACCTTCATAAAATAGGCTCATGTTTTGATTAACATACTAAACAGACTTGAGCATGGAATTCTTTCATAATCTGAGGACCTTCTGTATTAGACCTGCTGAGGGAATGGTAGTTCATCCAAATGTAATATATGTGACTTGGCATAAACTCTTAAGGGAGTATTTAATGACAAAGCAGTGTTGGATGGTTTTCATGTCAAATAATGCATTTACAGATGTCACCAATTATCTCAGATTTTTCTAGTATGATTCTATTTCCAAAATTGTATCCTGACAGTCAAATTATTTTAAAGCATCATTGTCATGCAGGGCTACACAAACTATTTAAATTTTTTTTTGTAAAAGATCATTATTACTAATATTTTTATCATGTTAATAATCAATTTGAAGGTTTTTGTATAGGCCATAAAATGGAGAAAAGAAAGATTCTAGCTACCAAAACTAGTTTACAATGAAAGAAATAATAGCATACCAAGTAGCCATAACATTTGGGAAACTCAGAACACTTGTAAAAAAGTTTAAAAAAGCATACATTGAAATTATTTTTTTTATAGCTTAACAGGTGTTCATAGCAATATACAAAATTGATCACTAAATTGTTTTCCAAGTTTTCCAACCTCTTCAATTTTTTTACAAATTACTAATATGAAATACACAGGGCATTGTTGAAATTCAGTTTTCTGCTTGTTAGCAGTATCTCAGATGTAGTTGACATATTGTCAATGGCTATGAGAATGTCTTAGTTGTGATTTAATGGCAGCAACATCTAGATTGAAAAGGAGTAATATCTCATTCTGAAGCATTCAATGCCTGAACCAGCCTCCTATATCTTGAACTGATAAAAAAGTGTAAAAAATTCAAGTGCTTGTGTACTCGGATAGAAGGCGCACTATCAAACTTGTTGAACTATCTTGTCTTTTTTGTGGAGGTCAGTGCCAAACATTTACAAGTAAGACAAATCTCAGCAAAATTCATCCAACAGTTGTTCAGTCCCATTTAAAGGAAGGGTTTGTGTTACACAAATACCTGTGAATACAGATCACCTTGAACAATAATAGATATTCAAGCTTTTTTATTGATAAACATGCTTATAAAATGGGAAAAAATTCATATTTTACATGATTTTGTGAGGATAATGAATAACTCTTGTTTACAGAAATAGTGATTTTTCATGAAGGATAAATAATTTCTAACATACCTAACAAAAAATTGGTAGTCTTTAACTCTTAAGATTTTACTCCTTATATCTTAATAAAACTAACTAGGATAAATAAAAAATGGTTTTTCCTGAAATTTTTTAGGTTATTTTAAGAAATACATTTGAATATTTTCTAAGCCAGACATATGATAAAAAATTTCAAATTTACTATTTTAATGTCAGATTTGAAACAGTTTATATACATTAGGCACTACAGTTTTCAGTGGGCAATGTGAGCCCCTTTTCTTTCTTGAGTAGCCCCACATGACAGAATGCTTTTGTCTTCAAGTGGAAACACTGAGCAGAAAATATTATCAGCAGACCATAATTTTAGGACTCACCAATAGAATGTTGACCTCAACTCATTTTTTTAAAAAGCTGGACCTCACATTGATGACTCCATGGATGATTTACTATACTGGTGACCAGAATGTGCTGTGATAGATGCAGTTTGTTTTGTGTTTTGCACTGTCTTGATAAAAGAAAAATTTTCATCTAATTTATTTAGAAGTATACTTTTAAATGACACTAATTTTCTAAATGATTCAACTATCTAAATTCTTCAATACACTTCAGGGACTTTAACAAAAAAATTTCATCTGCTTTCCTTTCAACAGTTTTATAAAGGAAGCTCCAAAAAGGCAACAGTACATCACACCAGAAGGAAAACTTCATGTCAACTATCAATAAAAACAATATTAAGTCTATATGAAATAGCCTAAACAGGGTCAAAATGTAAATTACGCATCAAATTGAGACTCAAAAATCATACAAGTACCAATGCAAAATACAAATGCAGGCACATTTGTACTATAACTGCTAGTGATATTATTGTCAGGAACCAAAGGGTTGATATCTATACACTAAATGCCGGGCATTATACTAATGTGATTTAATATTTATGTCTTGAAATCTTAAATGTAGATTATTGAATGTTTTTGTACATGAGCCACAAAATATAATTATACATCAGCCCTTTCCTACACATATGCTACATTTAGTGTCCTCCATGTGATATGCTATAATCTTGTACACACACTATATCTTTATTTAAACAATAATAGTAATTACTTTTATATATACGTAGTTATTAGATAGGAAACATAGCCCTTCTAATGAAAAGCTCTGCCATTTTTGTTCATTTTACATCTACAATGCTAATATGTCAAAGAAAAACTGTATAAAATTTGGAAAAATATTAGTTATCTAGAAAGTTGGCACAGTAAATAATAATCATAAATGAAACAATGAAACAATTTCTCAGCTTTGTAAAAATGCTAGCTAAAAGTTATTACCATGTCTTTGGAATATAAATAAGGGACCATAGGTATAAAAAATAAAGGAGCTAAGTTGACATTAAAATAAGACAGACTCATTTTCTTCATTATGTACGGCTTTTATCTTACATTTTACACCAGGGATCTAGACAGGATATCATAGAACATGAGAGCTGTAAACATGCTACTCGACAAGACCAGTATGGTTTTAGATCATCTAGACCTTCACACTTGTACCTTTACATTACAATGCTAATTTTTATGTAGCGCAGAAAATATTAAGATTAATGTAATCGCCTAGTTTGCAAATATTACAGGATCTACTTCTTACATACTCCACAGACGGCGTTCAGGATAGAAATTAACAAACATTGACCATTCTCAATTTCATAATCTAATGAGTACAATTTGCACGACATATATTTGCCCATATTACTAATAATTAAAAGTCCTACTTTCTAAAACAAATTCTTATAAATTGAAAGACGGCGATACAATTTACAGAGAATATTTCCCGAGATCATGTGCAAACAGACGAGCAGCTGCAGCCCCCCTTACCTCAACATGGGACTGATCAACGTAAAAAAATATAGTATCATAAAATAGAGCCGTCCACTAAAGGAAAAAAATCACTCATATTGATAATTCACTTCCGGAATTGACATTCAAACACAAAGAATGACGATACCAACAGCTTCGCATTGCATCGTCTGGTGCAAACTTGACAGATCAGCAGGACTGCCAACAGAACATCACCTGATGTAAAAACCGAAACTTTGTAATACAATATGCTATCACACGCATAAGTCACACCTTAAATTTGTAAAAAAAAGAAATTCAGCAAAATAATGTTATTGAAAGATGAAAAGAAAAGCAAAACTATGTAACATGTAAGTGGACGTATCTTATATGATTTATAACATTATTCGTTTTTCTTCTTACTATCCGATGTATCTAAATAAACAATTATCGTAATTTTTCTTATGCTAGCTGTTCATTTCATTATGTTATGAGATCAGGAACTAGAAGCAAAAGTGGGCGTTTTTTAAAAAACGTACTGATGCTCCACAATTTTGCCTTTCACGTACCAAAAAGATATGTAAATAATTTGTTCCCACCAATAGCATGTAGGAACATTATAGCAAAAAAAAATTTAGATCAGCTAAGAAAAACTCGAAAATATTAATTTACGCTGTTTGTGTGAGCAGACAAATATGTTCAATAGATATAGATAGAGTAACCCATGAAAAGTGAAATTAAGTACTTGTACATGGTCTCATTTTTTGTGAAGTTTGCCCAAGATTATGGATGCTTTTTTCTGAAAGCTGGATTTATGGCTGGATAAAGGATTTGTCATCTCATTATGCAGCGAATCAAACTATTCTTAAAAATTTTCTATATCTTCAATTTCCAATATCTCTTGAAAACTATCTTTCTGGATCTACCTTCAGTCTCATAAAGCTTTGCACTCTATTTAACGGTGGCAATTTTGCAGCGATAGCTACTTTCAAATCACTTCCTCTCTTTTACCACGATTTAAAATAATCGGTACGACCACTCATAAGAATTTTTTGCCAGAATTTAAATATTTTCTCGCCATAGTTTAAATGTCAGCAGTAACTCATGAAAAACTCATTTTCGTCTCCCAGTGCTTTCATGATTTGTAATCCCATACCCTTTCCACATCTTTACACTCATATCGCTTTTTCATCGATGCAAATGCAACGAATCCTAGAGTTTATTTTTTACTCTGTATGCGGAACATATCCAACATTCACTTACCCATTAAATACTACGGCAGAATCACACCACACAAACCTGGCTTTACGATAATAACATAAACTAATCCTCGTATGTGGGCTCCATGGCGTACTGGTAGTGTGATTGCTTCGTAACCGAAAGGACCTGGGTTTAAATGTCGGTTCAGTCGAGGCATTTTTACGTAACCAGTGAGTACTTCCCTCGGAAAAGGAAGCTTAAACCGCACATTCTTCACCACGCCAGTAGTTGTAAGGCGTTGAAAACCCAACGGTAAGACGTGTTGGAATTGACAAAGGTTGTTTAATTACCTTCAGCAACCCTTTGACCACACCGCACATGCTCAATAACTTCCTTCATAAACTCTTAGTACAATTACAGTCTTCAAGATCTCCAAACTCAAATATACGTATACATGGTTCTTTCTTCGAATACTTTCCACCTACTTTTCTGAAAGCCACTGATATTCATTCCTCCAAACATTAATTAACTCTGCCCTTGCCTTTTATCAGCTCTTCACCAGTTTTGATTCCAAACAGCACTCCACCACACACAGCTGCCTCGCACGGCGTTAATTTGTTCATTCTTATTCCATCAGATTATCCAAGAAAGATACTTTCATCCGCTGTTAAGCTCCTGAATGCTACCTATAAATTACCCGTGTGACAGTTGAAACCACAAAAATCTGCGATACTTGATGCCCCGTAAATCAATCGCTATGTTCCGAGAAACAGTAAACAAACGACTTTACGATATTCGTGGACATACTGAGACACACGCTGATTACATACAGCAATTAAATTTCAAAATTGGTCTGTGGACAGTTTGCAGCACTCAATGGTCAGTTTCCGCATGAGACACTTGTCCACTAACTAGAGGAAATGGGAATCAACTTAGAAAATAGTTTTCGCAGGAGCTTTCTTATGGAAAACTCTGGCCTCCTTTATGAGCAGAAGGCAATGATAAGTGGGAAATGTGACTAATCAAACCGAAAAAGCGAAGCCAACATCATATCTTTTGTTTAATTTATAAGTTTCTTTATCAAAGTGAGGGATCACAAACCTAATATCGAAGAAGCGCAACCAGCAAGGAAGCTAATTAGGCATCGTAAAATAAAGTTGATAGAAGCAAATAGTTGAATAGCAAATTCACCTACCATCTACCTACCTGAAAGGATCTACGACAAAACCTCGAGTGTACGCAACTCTAAGATAGAAATCTGCAATAAATTCTTATTAAAAGAGTAGCTGAACCTGCCCTACTTAGGTAACCTCTGAGGAACGCTGTATTTTTTGACTAAGAAACTATGCTAATTTTAACTCAGTTGACGTACATTACATCCTCAGGTTTTCAGTGCCTAATAAGTACTGACGCGTGAGTGATGCACGGAACGTGAGGCTTAAGCTTCTATTCCCAAAGGAAGCACTCGCAGTTCGACGAAAAACCGTTTGCGAAACCGAGAATCGAACGCTGACTTCCCAGGCTCGAGTGAAACGCGTGGCCACTGCGCTTTGGAACTGCCGTTCTGGGGATAACCTCAGCATTTAAAGCTCAGAATCGGTACTTAATGAGCGGCAATGAACATGAAGGACATAAAAACATGGTAAATTAATACTTTAATGATTAAGATGAGTTATGTGGCATTTTTACAAAGTCCCAGAAGAGCGCCCACCCTAAGACGGGCATCACAGCAGCACGATCGCCTGGTCAGCCCAGAAGTAGTGCATGACACTTCTTCCAACGTTTCACTTTATACATTTTCAGACGATTCAATTTTCATACTACGCTGTCGCCCATCAAGCCTTGCTGACGTATCACACAGCCAGCCATTAGCAGCAGCAGCAGTAGCTGGGAAAACGAATACGGAAGAGAAGGCGAAACATAATTTATAATTCCATTATAAGGTAGACTCAAGACTCTCGGCAGTGGAGAGCTAACGAACTTTCATCTTATCAGAGGTCCGTGACTGTTAAGGCTACTGTTCACGTGACCGCTCTAGTATACAGAGTGTTCGAAAACGAGAGGTACCAACCTTGACAGTCCATATAAAAACGCAAAAAACGACTTCGTAAGGAACGAGTGAAGTCCCAAACATTCATCGTTCTCGCGATATCCAAACGTAAAAGCGTACCTAGACCGTACGTTTTCTGGCAGATGGATAGGCCAATATTTGACAATGCCTTTGCATCCCAATATTTGACACCCATCGACTTCTGCCTACAAAGTCACATGAAATTTAATTTATGAAGCCCCCGAGTACACAGAAATGGAAATTGTGGGAAAGATCGTTGACGCGGCAGAACTAATTTCGGACGACCCATGAGTGCTCACGTGTGGGTGTGTGGGGCACGCGAGGGCGTGCTCTATCGTGTCCAGGACTCGTGTGTGAAGGTACCAGACCTGCATTAATGTAGCGGGAGGACATTTTAAATGCGTATTCAAATTTCAATTCCGTAATAAAGATCATGTATTCAAATGAGCTTTGAACCCTACCCAACCTTGAAATTCGATATCTCGAAAACGATGAATGGCTGAATTTTTACATGTTCTTGAAAAAGCCGTTCTTTTGAGTTTTATATCTACTGTCAAAGCTTCTACTAATAATTTCCGAACAGCGATTTTTATAGACAAATGTGTAACCTTCACACTATAAGTAATTTTAATTTTATTAGACAACAGCGTACAACCCGCACACAATAGGTTAAGAGTTAAATTTCTCGTACGTAAATTATTCGTCTTGGCATCGCTAGACTGCAGACACTCGCATCGTTAAAAACAGAATTATTCCTTCGATCTTCTGAGTCGATCGATCTTTATACACTTGAGAGTCAAAAGTCACATACATCAACATCTGTTGAGTGCCGATCATTTAGTGTCATATGACCAACTGTGCATTTTGAGGAAATAATTCACCTTCCATGAATTTTCCCTGCTGCATTCGATAAAAATAACCCCTATTAAAAATTATTTACATACAATAAAACAACACGAGGAAACTGAGTTAAAATGCATGAAAGAATTGTTAGAAACGAGTTTTGCGCGGCACAGCAGGAAATATTTTATAAATTCTCTAATTTGAACGGAACATGTATTTACGGGTCAATTAAGAGGCCTCCCCAGACTGTAGAAGTGCGGTGACCAGGCCTACTCTCTGCTGGCACTTGCACAAGCTCGTCTCTCGCTAACTATATCCCTAAATCCCCCTCCCCGGGGGGATTTAAAAATGCACCTCTCAGTGAGTGGACAAATGTCGGGGGATAAAATCCGAACTTTATCCAGATAGCCAGAATGTACATGACATCTCTGACGGCTGATCCCAGAATAATGTCTAATCCTCCTCGACCGCTTCGACGCGGGTATTTTCGATGCCCCAGTACTGGTTTTGCAGCGAGGATAATTAACAACTTCGTGCACTTTCGATGTCCTGATAATTGGCAGTGCAACCTGAGCAATCTTAGGATGAGAGCGAAGGTGTCCACACAGGAGAGTGACCTGATCCTACGACACCTTCTGAGGGTGCGACATTGGCCAGTGACTCCCGGGGGTCAATTATTTTTCGCTGAGTCGGGAGCGGGACATGAAGGAATAATCACGGACATATAACTTTTGAGCTACCTCTTTTACCCCGGGTTACACAGCGCTGCATAAAATAACGCTCATCTAACCAGCAGAACTCAATCTTCTGAGATAGACAAAAAATCGACGAAAAGCTCATGCAAGCTTATGGTCCTCACTTATCGCGAAGGATGGCCCGCGTTCTCTCCAGATACACACTTTTACGACCACTGCATCTGGGCTTTCTCTAGACAGCGAGGACGTAAGGCGTCCTTGACATGAGAACTTGAGAAAGGAATGAGCGAAAATTCATTAAACGTAACGAATATCCTCCGCCCCTCATAAGCCAAACTTTTACACCAAACTTGCAACATTTTTTGTCGTAATGCTAGATAATGAATGCCCTGCAGTGATTTCCAAAGTTTTCATGCATACTTCTCCAACGCTTTCATGCATACAGTAAGACAACCATTTTGAGTGGGAAGTAGATTACAAATATAAAAATGGCTTCTACGTTTCTCGCTCCTTAAGTCTGCTCGTCAATAAGTAGCATTACAAAAGCAGTGTATTTCAACAATATGGTGAAGGAGACCAAAACAGGTATGGAAGAGGCGTTGGGCTAGCACGAGCAATCAACCCTGCACTCGCGCAATTTAGTCGTTCAGTCAGTAGGGATACCCGCTTTTAAATAGTTAACCACTAGGATAACAGTCCAGGAAAAGTTTCAAGCCTTTGCAGCAGAAGTTACTTTGGCGATAAGGCTGCATTTAGCTTTACAAAAACTAGTGGCACGCTCATGAAACTAGACCGTATCGTTTTTTTGGGCTGGAAAGGGTTAAAATCTCTTCATCGAACATGGAGAGGAGAGAGAGGATCTCGATTTAAGGCCTTTGACTTTGCTAAAAATATCTCACGGTAACCTCCATCGCAACAAGGGAAACGGCACAGCAACGCAGCACAGCTCATATCGGGAGAGAGGGAACACCTGGAATGTAACAAGTCGACCTAATTAGACCAGTAGAAAAAGACAACCACCCAGATATAATGCATTAAAATCAAAGGGGCATCGTAACAAATTCTTCAACTTCATTCTCTTACGAGAAAGAGGAACGCACACAGGTTGCATTTAAACGAAAAGGATATTGCAATAAGCTGCTTAGCTTCACACTGCCACGGAAAAATCGCGGTTCCACAAGCATGTCATCACCACAAAAATGCAAGCTGGGGGCCGGCGTCTGTACAGCACCCACGGCCAGACCGAGGCAGCGCCTCCTCCAGACAGCCGAGACTGAAGACCAAGGTGTGCACAGGCCCCACACACGCCACAGCTTGGGCAGAGAACAACACTTCTTTTTATATTCACTAAATTGCAATGAGCTCGTGAAGCGCCGAAATTACATCAGATAAAAACTGCAAAATTTCTCATAAGCAGTGCCGGAAAATGTTTAAATACATTACATTCAAGTAATGGTTAGGTATATTAGAAGTGCAAAGCAAAAAGAAGGAGACTTTTCCAAGTATGAATATAAAATAGTTTTTCGAGTCTTATAATTGTTTTTATGAATAGTTATTTGAGAGGTGTGGGGAGGTAATGTGTTAACGCTGAGTAACCCAGCCACACGAACTGTGCCGTGAACCAGAGTTCGTAGTAGCGTAACAGATCTTTATTACTACGAGGTTCCAATTTTAATAGCTGAAAAATTATTCGCACTGTAGATGGCGAGTAGAATTTACGGAAAGGTGCTCGGAGTATTGAAACAGATCTCTATGGGTACGAGGCTTCAATTAACCCTTCGCTGCCCCACCTACCTATTTCGGCACACCTAATAATTTCCCCATACAGAGGACACGAGCTTTTTTCAACTAAAATGCAGCCAACGAACAGGAAAAATTCTCTAAGTTTTCGGTCGTTAAACATCCAATAAAGTGTTAATGTGATTTCTAAGCAAAATATATAATATAAAAAGCAGCCAACTAGAAAACGATTTGGGCAGTGAAGGGTAAGTAGCTATAAAAACGCTGGCATTCGTGGATGGTTGATCGAGTTTACAGAAAAGCCTAGTCGGGGGATGGCCTTCGACTCCAATACTCCGCTTAAATGTGTTCGGTCGGCCATCAAGCGCCGAAATTCTAAAACTTGTAGTAAAGGGGATGCCACATGGCTAGTGGAAGTCGAATTTTCCTATTGTCGCTAGTCGGATAGAGTGGTAACAGCTGCAAATCTCACTATGAACGCTGATTTACAGAAAAAAAACTACTCTTGAGTAAAAAGATGACCTGGGTGGCAGGGAAGCTTCACAGATCTGCCGACTCATACCCATGGCGCGTATAGAAATTAGCACAAAAACATTCTTACATGTAAATATGCAGAGTTGAATTTGAGCTACACGCATATTAATTAAGGCCTTGAGCACTATTGACTTGATTTAAGGACAAAAACATTTCCGGATGTAAAACTTGAGACGAAGAGACTCCAAGAAGGCCGAGACTCGGACTGTAGAGGCCACTCGGAGGCAGCACTCGAGTCCATAGCTCCGATCACAGAAGCCTGGCTCGTACCGACACCCAACACACAGGGAGTGTGGAGGTCGGAAGCTCAAGAGGAATTACAATCACCAGTAAACCACGAACAGGTGGGTACACAAACCACACTCATTCAAATGAAGATAATTAAATAGGAAATAAACGCTTAAAAATATTGAATTATAAGTACAACAAAATTGTTATTGCAGACAACTGATGACCCATTTAAGCTTGAAAGGTGAGGAAGACTTTTCTCAGCTGATGACGGCCCGGAAGGGCGGGCCCAGAGTCCAGGCTTATGTCCTATGCAGATTTATTTTGTCCGAGTGTAATGCAGGCCGAGTCAGAAACAATGATCCTTTTTTAATTTACTGCTTTTGGTAACAAGACTACCTATTTTCTAATTTTCCACTAATTTGGACGTTGGTTTAAAATCTTAGCCAATATAAATATGAACTAGGAAATCGTGATAACAAGTAGAGCAAATTAAAAAAGGGTTCTTTGTATGACTAACCCTATTTGTTTCACTCTCATGTTCAGATACATTACATCAGTTAAATGTACAACAATTTCCTGAAAAAATCGATCCTACATCATTTATGACACTATTGTTAGTAATTGTTTGTACGCGCGTAGTTAAAAATATAAAATATACGTAATCACGAGAAACAGTAGTAGTGATAGTACAGAGTGAAGCGCTTCGGTCACAATGACTACGTCGCGCCGAAAGAAATGTACCGTTTAGTATGGACTCTAGAGAACGGGGAAACTGTACACAATGTGTGTTCCCACACAGGATCCCATGCCCATAGAAACGGCAAGTTCAGAGTGAAGAGGAAGAAAAATCACAGAAAAGATAGCGAAGGTGTAAAAGCTTGAGGAATCAAAGTGGGTATAATAAGAAGTCACAAAGGCCTTTCTATAGCTGAGCAATCGCGAGATATCGCCAAGTTAACAATTCGTGTTAAAATGGGCTCATTAAACGTCCTGAAAAAATCTCACAGGGGTCCAGACAACACAAATGTGGTCTTTTCCGCATAGGACTTCCAAACTTAGCCCCAACACACATCCTCTAAACATGAACTAAGAAGAAATGCAACAGAAATGGGCATGCTAACGAGGGACGCTGGGCTTCCTGTCGCAAACACGAGCGCAGAAAAGGTTTCAATTCAATTCGGAAGTTCTAGCTAGAACAGGCCTTTGCAGCCCATGAAACTGATTCTAAATCTAGTTGCTACGTGTAGCTCGGAGGAGCGCTAGTATTCTACAATATCCTGGCAGAAACAAACGTAAACAGTAAGCTTTCCAAGCTAATAAACTCGGGAACCGTCACACTTCCCTCTAAAGAGCACCATGTATCTAAGATACGCTCAAGAATATCTTGCTCCCTACCCTCGCCAGTATCAGGATTTCATGTCAGTTTCCTCGCATGGTGACGGCGGCACTCACAACCAGCACAATTGTACATGTAGCAGCGCCTCCACGCTCTCGGTGAGAAGGATGAAGGCAAAACCAGCGTTCATTATCAGAAGCACTCCATTACCCTAGCACTCTCTTCGTGTGTTGGTAGAAAACTTATCCTAGCACGCACCTGGTGATATAAATCAATGAACTAGCCTAGTAGCAGCCGCGTCGGTTGACGGCAACGCAGCACTGCGTGCTCTGAACAAAAGCAACACTCAGACACGCGCTGTGGCCGTAGCACGACCCGCTCCCGCCCCACGGAGAGCACGATGGCCACACTGCGAGCGCAGCCACGCAGAAACGGCACACTCAATACAAAAAAAATAAATTACAAAGGTCGTATGAAATTACAACTAAGTTGACACAGCTTGGCTGTCGCACTGGAATGTGACGGCTGGAGTTTCATCAAATGAAGCAAGGCAGAGGGTGATGAGGGTAGGCGACGGTTAGCACCCCCCCTCCCACCAATGGAGTTTCTCTAGCGCTGATATGAAAATAAACGATCGCTTTACAAGTGCACCGTGGCCTCCCATGGAGGAATCACGGCCAGGAGCTATATACACAGCAGACACTGCAGCCTTCTCACTCTGACCAACAGATAAACGAAGAATATTGCCGACCAAAAACAGGGGCGTGTGATTCACTTCTCGAGTAGGAAGGGAGCGGCTTTGAACAATCGATTCATGATCCGAAAGTAAGCATTGAGGCTCGAAAACAATCAAATTTCCATTGCCACAAACCCCTCACGTTGCCCCACAGCAACTGCTACAATTCGCTTTACAATGTCAATTTTTCTCGGCATGAGGACAAAAAGTTGACTACGAGCCTAACTTTATATACGCCACTGTCGGAGTGACCCTGTCACAGATGGGGAGTGACCCTATCACTCATGGGGAGTGACCTTGTCACGGACGGGAAGTGACCCTGTCACTGACGGGGAGTGTTCCCTGTCACTGTTGAGGAGTGACTTGATCACCGTCGAAGAGACCATATGGGAGTTACAACTGCCAGTGCCATACAACCCTAATGAAAAGAGCCAGGTGTGCAACAGCACCGGCGTAAAATATCAGGGGACTGCAGGCGCAGACTTCATTTATTAGAATAAAGAACGCCCGCAATGAATCAGCGCAAGGTAAGTCGGAACGCAGTTATCAAACTCAGA
>VOMN01136668.1:0-11263 GCA_014899125.1 Orchestia grillus | reverse complement strand
TTGCCCTGTCCTAGCATTGCACTGTTACCAAAACCCTGGTTTATTTTTCGCTCTATTTTGGGGGAAAAATTGGATGAAAATAACGATAGCGCACCCTGCAAAAACTGTATATTCCCGTACTACAACACTTGTTACTTTGAGGCAATAGAACAAAATAAGACAGACGCAGGTGTTGTGCTGCACTCATGAGACGTCTAAAATTTCAATATAAATAATTATTAGAAGTGAAAAAAGGAATGCGCTGATAGGAATCGAAAAAGGTATAATATATAAAATGTAAGTATTGAAGGATGTTTCTACTGGGCTGTGAGGAAGTTTAATAGCTCTAGAAAATTTATATGAAACTATTTGCAAAATAAAAAATCGTATAGGTCCAAGAAATCTACCAGACATCCAACAAAACTAACCCACACCAGCCGTCGAAGCCATTAGGTAAATCTGCTTAAGCGAGGAAAAACTCCAAAAACCTTCAAACGTCTATATATTTAAACATAACACCCAGAGGAGTGCGAAAAATCTTAAACTTATCATGGAACTTTGTTTAAATGAGGAGAAATACAGCCCTAGCACTGACCAACTTACACAAGAAAAGACAGAGATATCAGTGCAGGATAAAAAAAGGGGAATAGCGAATATTTTTCAAAATTATTTTTTAAGATGAAAAAAAGTTCAATGAAGTGGAAGAATACAAAGGTCTTAGGAATATATCTTCTTCTATTCTAGGCCAATCATTACGAGTACAACGCAGTGTTCCAACAAGATAATGCAGCAATTGACACTGCAAAACCTGACAATCAATTGGCTTTACGACCAGAATATCGCTACTTGAAGTTGGCCTGCAAAATCCTATGATCTGAGTCCCATCGAAAACCTTCGTGGTATATATAAAACGGAAGACTTCCCCGCACTGGAGTCTTTGGGGATTAAATGTGGTGAAGGCAGGGGCTACAACTTCTTTAACCAGAAATCAGCTGTTATCCAGAAACCAAATTTTGAAAAAAGTTGGCAGTGTGCGAGGTGGCTTCAGCCTGTTGAAGAGTAACTTTAGACTCACCAAATGTTGTATGAATCCAAGGAATCAAATTGCTCTTCAATAAGTTCAGATATGTGTTCTTGTTTCTCTTTGCGCCTTCTTTGATGAATATAAGCGGAGTTTTCAGACCTGTTGAGGTCATACTACCCAAAACCATTACAGAGGTTGGTTTTGGCGGAGGAAGGATAAACGCATTTTCATAGGGATCCCTCACTTAGTTTTTGTGTTTATGCGGTAATTTTGGTGAGTGTGGATTGTTTGCATGGTGAATAATTTTTCGTGAATTCATATCACTAGAGGTGAAGTACCACGCTCAGTTTTTTAAGAAGAAGCTTTACTCGTCCCATCCCTTTGGCGTTTGTGTATTCAGATACTACAAGAAATAAGCTTTACACTTTTGCTAATGAGATAGCTTTAAGTAATATTTCAGTTCATTTCGCGTGGGGACATAGTCAGCGGAGACTACAAAAGTAAGTTTCCTAATGATTCACCTTGGATCCCTTTGAATTTTTTCCCCTGTGTTTTTATTCAGTTGCCGTGTCCTAACAGACCGATACGGAGCTCTTCTTAATCTTGGCCGGTGCGATCCTGTCTCTTTAAGTGTTTAACGCATTTTAAACGCCTGAAGTGGTCACACAAGACTTGAGAAGTCTAAAAATTTTCCCAGTTTTCTTCCCTGCCTTATTGACTTCACTAATAGCTTCGCTGATTTTGCTTATAATAAGTAATTGTTAAAATAGGAATAAAAATGAATTTACGATAAGTAATACCCAGGTAATTTGTTTCCATATTTATAGAAAATTATACAATTATGATAATGTTTACTGACGTTGAAAAAAGTGTCCACTTCGCTTGCTCACTCAGTATCTACGTGACATCCCATCGTATAACGCTTTCCAGGCATAACGCTGCTGTGACAATTGTGACAGACGCTGGGAAGGAAAATGCAGTGTTTAAAGAGTGTAATAATAAAATCCTAATGAAATCTATTTTTCGCAAACAATACTTGCACTGATAATGTCCTTCATGAAACCTTACTACTCGTAATGCGCATGCAGCAATGAGACCTATCGAAAACTTTCTTAAGCTTACAATTTTTATCCATCAGTACAAAGCAATACCGACACATATGCAAGTCTAGATGAACATCTGCATCTTTCGCGAATGAAAAATTGAAAAAAACTATTCATACACTAAAAAATAATCTAGTCAATTTACTTCAATATTCACTATTCACATCAAGAAAATAGTGAAACAACATGTATTCTCCAGTTAATCGTCAATTTGTTCTTATTCATCAAACATCTACTCAATGTTCAAATACTTTTGAACTGAATTATCACAGATATTTCCCTGATCAGAGCCGAGGGATGCTATAGTTAGATGCAATATTCCAACAGACTAAACGTTTTGAAAAAATTGACATTTCTAAACAATAACATTTAATCCGTCAAGACTGGTAACTCATTTTTACAGTGATAGTTTTTTGAGCAAAAGTAAGAAACTCGCGTGGCAATGCTAGTAAAGGCTTAACAAAAACTAGTTAAATGTGGTAGCTTAGTATTTTTGAGGTAATCCAACTCTCTTCTTAACTATCGATTTTTAATTCTTTGTAATTTTAAAGCATGCAATTTGATTTTCTCATTTGTATTGCTTCTTCCTTTTTTTCAACTGTAATTTTCCGTTTTATCAAATTGCAGGAAGAAATCAATTGATTTTAATAAAACATATAAATCTTGATTATTAGTATCATTACCACTGTGCAATTCGCCAGATAATAAGCAAGTCATAACATGAAGTTTAAAAGTGATTTATCAACATAATTTTAATATCGTATTTGAACTCACTGAAACTGAAATCTCATTTGCGTAATATATAAACGTACATCATACGAACATGCACAAGAATAAATTTTCACAGAATATATCCAGAGAAAGATTTCTATGTTCATTCAAGTGCCACTGTCTAATGTTGGATCAGTAATTCGTTAATTGAAGCAATACTGTCCAACTCTTAACTTAACATGGTCAGGTGGTCTACGGAAGATAGATCACGGACTTCAGTGTAAACTATTCTTTTTCTTCGTATCTTTATATATTCAAAAAATTATTGGTAGGAAACTCGGACTCGTCTGATGTATATCTAATGTAATATACCAAGTCGTCTACCACTAGAGGTGATTTCATTTCAACGTTTATCTAAAGTCTTAAGCTAAGTAATTCAATCGTATCCAGGCGTCCACAACTTAGGCTGAACTGAGTTTCATATCACCACTTGGGCGTTGCGGAATATTCCGTGCTGCAGAAACTGACGCAGGTCTATTATATATGCAGCTAGAATTGCATGACGTGATGAAGTTCACTTTCTTTCGTTTCTCTACAGGCTTTGCATTTCGTATACCATGGCATACTACAGGCTGATGAGCAAGCTCATCTAAATGCAGCATGCCCATCTGACGAGTATTTTATTGGTGATTTCTCTAGTCGGCTCCCAAAAAAGTTATACTGTTGGTGTATTGCTACTCCAGGAGTAGGTTCACTATTTAGCTTGGAAGTTGAATTTTAGGCGTGAGAAACCAGACCAATTTCATTCATTGGAAGTGCAAATAAAGTATAGAGTGCCTGATGCCACACAGTTAAAATGATGAGCACTCTGATTAAGTTCTAAGAATATACATATGTGCGTCTTGTAAAAGTAGCCTGCTCAAGATCACGTAAACGTATATCAGTCCGTACGAACACTCGCGACAGTACCGACACAAGGAGAGTTACACAAGGTTTCACAGAATAATTTTTGCAACAGTCTTCAGTCACAAGCATTTCCAACACACGTGTGTAACCATTGGATAGTGTCTCCGACAGTTCCAATATTACGACTGCATATTTGTGAGAACATGTCACTAAAACTAACCGTATCATAAAAGTGTAATGACATGAACTTTAAACAAATTAGCTTTCGGTAAAGATGTCTCTTGCTGAATTATCTGGAGGTATTGAGATTGAAGCCGTTGTAATCGAAACGTGTCAGAATACAATAAACTTCCTCTGTGGTTAGTGGAATTGAAAGCCTTACAATCCGCTTTGAATAATTCAGTTCGCTCTCGACTGATTTGAACTTGAAACAGTCTTCGGAAATTAAGTTCGTTAAGTCAAATTCATAATACGAGAAAGGTTTCCAAATCGAATAAAACGCAAGTTACGCATGTTAATCTAAATTGCTTCACTTTCACTTGCTTAATATTCGAATCTAATCAACTTAGTTTGCGTTTTTGTTTCTGATCTAGTTAAGAACACAAAAATCGGTTTCTGCGAGTCCTTCTGATGAAGTCAGTAGTGACTACACCGCGCAGATATTTGCGTCGACTGGTTGCAGATCGCAGGTTCTGTCCTCGCAAGGCTCTCGTAACTTGCGGAAATGTGCTAACGAGAGCTTCCGTAAGAGCTAGCGTTTCGCTTAATGGAAAAACGTAGACACAGTTTTATAGTTTACTGGATCTATTCAGCTTCTCTACCTATATTCCGGTGCTTGGCAGCTATTTCAAACACAGCCATGTGAGCAGTATGTGTGAGAAGACTATACCTTATACAAAGTTTCGAAAATACAAATTTATTTCACCATCGTTCTGTGGTTAGAAAAACTGAAAAAAGTGGGTGTGGAGGGAGGTCTTTAAAATTCTTATTTTTAATGTCTAGCAAGGTAGCTTACATAAAACTTCAACATAATGACAAATTCTAATTAATCCAGTGAAATTGTTCATTGAAAGGCTTGAACGGAAATCACCCTTGAGAGGCTTTATGTTCACTAAAATCATACGTGGCAATTGACAAGAGTATTCAGCCATTCATGTGAAACAACTTTCACTCGATAATTATGACGCTTTTTCGGTCGCATTGTATCTGAATTGTTCGTAGAATATTCTAGATGTTTCAAGAAGAAAACACAACTTGTTCCGACGTGGAATTGACGGTTAGTTACTGTTATGCTCGTCGAACATAACAGAAAAAGTCCACCAAATTATCCAGAAGACAAAATGTACCGTTCAAAAACGACTCCGTAATTTGTCGTGTATCACAGCAACGAGCTGCGACACCGTCGCTACCGAATCTAGACCCGACTTCGTTAGAACAGTCTAATCGAGACGTTGACGTCGGCCCTTCGAACCTCATCATTTGCCTCAATGATTTAAACAAGATTAAAAGCATACACCAAGGACTACGATAGATATGAAAGGACATGCACGGCATATTACCCAGTTTAGCTAGCGAAGGATATTCATATTTCTCATCTTAAAGTTCTTATCTCGTTACGAACTTCACTAATGAGCAACTGAATGCAGCACAGAATAATATTGAATAAACACGTATCACAGAATACAGCCTATTTTGAATACAGAGGAACTTTTGATAAAGCTTTTATTAACTTTCCCACCTATACTAGCATCATGCATTTAAATACGCTTAAAAAATGTCTATTCAAAAATTAAATGATGACATTTCAGTGTACATCAAAAAACGTACACGAAGACGTAATATAAAAAAATTTCTAGCATTCGAAAATGGAAGATAATCACAACAAATAGCAAATGAGAATTTGTTTCAGAATGCCGGCTCGCAACCGATGGCGTTTCTTGTATGGAATCCACGACGACATCATCCACTGAAACATTTAAAAGAAGAACTAACTTACCAAATGTCAATTAACAGACATGCAAGCCTTCTTCATTGATGCCTGGAAAAACTTTGTAATCTTCTGCTGATCTTTTATGTATAATACGATTACTGTAAGTAAAAAGACTCTTTACGGTTTATATTTTATTCGCATTCTGCTTCGTGCGCAAGTTGTTTTTCCACATTTACTTTTAGGTAGTGTTTCGGCCGAACAGTCACGACACGCAGTGATCTAACGATACTCCGATAGAAGAATGGAACTCGCTTTTAATAATTTATCATAAATTTAATTTAATCGAGCGACTATGAGTCCGACGGTACACGTTATAGAGACGACAGCAAAGTTATACTAAATATGTTACAGCCTAGTCGTTCAAACGAGCTTCGCATTAACCAGAGAACGAACGAGCTAGAAGATTAGACTCGCGTAGTCAGCCTAGTACCAAATGGTACAACTCAGCGTTTAAACCTCGAATCCACAAACCCGTGACTCAACAAATCCGCGCCCTTCCGCGTTTTGTGGACTTACGGATTAAATATACAGCCACTCACTTTATGATTGTCAGTGAACACGAAGGAAAATAATACCCGATGAAGTTCTTCAGCGAACATCAAGGAATATCAACACGAAACCCGTAATTGTTGCCCAGTTCTGTACGAACTTAGCCAAACAGTAAGTAGTGCAAAATAACCCACCAAAGCGCTCTTTATCGAGTGACGAACAACCGGCTCTCTAATGTCTAAGAGGATTAACCGTCCACAGAGGGAGTTGCTTTAGGCAAGTTATCGCAATATTTAATGACGGACAAAGTAAATGCTACATTAACGGAGGTTAATTCAAATATAACGAAGTATCTCATTCGATCAAGTGTTTAACTTCCAGTGGCACTAGGTCTCGGACTTACTGCGAAGTCCCTGACAAAGCTCAACAGTCATACCCTAACGCCCTGCATTTAAGGGCTATCCAGACTCTAACTCTGTCCTTCTCATATTGACTGTGCTTTCTCAAAAACTGCGCCATTTACTTCCAGGCCTGCAGCGACGCGACGCATCTTGCGCCACATCGTAACGCGTTCCCGTGGCCTACAGTTCCCGTTGCTTGTTAGTACAGTCTTAAAATTCGGTACTTCTAGGATTTTCCTCGTTAGTATGAGCTAGAGATGTATTACGTTACTGCACTAGCACTCCACACTCGACGGTGCTTAATTAGCTCTGCATGGACTCGCACTAAGAATGCAGTTACCCCCTTATCTGCGCTTGTGGTCACTGCCTACGTTTGGAGTGCGCGCAACGTTTCACGTACCGTCTCGCATGCCGTCTCACNTTTCACACGTTACAGTTCGCACGACCAAACTTGATATTTATATAGGTCGAATACGCACAATAAAACATTTAAAAATTTCCAATCTTAAACAGAAACTAAACCATCACTTCAGTGTCTCTCACTTTTAAAGGCCGAATATCGCTTGTGGTAAACTTTGTAGGAATAAAAATAGGCTATACATGAACGAGTTGAGCTATGAATTTGAATCATCATAAACTCAGCAATAACTGCCTAACGTGCATAAAATTACATATATTCTTGATGGTCATATAAATAGAAAACCCTGAAAACATGAGACATTCACAAAATCCAACTCAGAAATAACTGATGTCACTCCAGTGGCTCTCCATTTCGAAAGCGAAATTTCGTTTCTTCATTGTGAACTTTAGAGGAATGAAAAAAACATGCTTGAGAGATCTAACTTATAGACTTTAACAAATTCGGGTTAATCGTCGAAACGACTGTTCAGTGTGGATTAAATTGTATACTCAATTGATGGTAACTAGTCATAAACAATTTGGACTAAAAGTAGCGGCAACGCCTGGCGACGAAAGCTAGATCGAATCTGACTTTCACTATCGAAGGCTGAAATGCGCCCATGCATGTCATTTCTTTTAACTGTCCCTGGCGTATTCCTAAAATGATCATGAGCCATACGACATTTCAACTAATTAAGAAGCATTATTCTTCGTCATAGCTACCACCGGAGAGTCATTTGTGTATCTAAAATACTTCGTTATTTCTTTAGAGGCGCTAAGCTGCAATCTCAAAACCTTGCCATGATCTGCTTTGTACTAGGTATGCGCATTTCCTTACAATGAGCCATCTACTCTCGACCGAAGCTTTCAATTTTGCCATTGCGCGAGGGCATTTCTTACGACGCAATCTATGTTTTTAACAAATAAAAGTAGTAAATTTGTAGTATAAAACAAGTAAAATAAAGATAATAGACTGCTTACACTTCTCCCTTCAAAATGATTTTGAAATAGTTGAACGACTCTTGTGACGTTCTTGCTATCGTTGAAAGTTGTGACTATGAATATGTTTTTTTTTCAATTCCATTGTTATGGGTTGATTGTGAAGAATTCAATTTCTCCACTCGTGAAGTGAAGTTGAAATAAGAATGTTCAGAAATAGGAATGACGTAGTCTTGATACAGTGGTATTGCATTTCTATAAAATTGTAACTGTTTTCTTCAGTACATTTAGAAATGCCTTCGCCCGATGCCGAGAAAAACGAGTCTGATTTATTGTCCATCTGTTCATGAATTATTCTTTCAAATGCAAAACGGTTTCACCTCATGAAAGTACATTGAATGGCAGTGAAAATGAGACTAGAAGTTTCCACGGTCATCATTTAGTGAGTTATAAGTATTTGAAAAAAATGAAACTTTTTTATGGGCCAACCTGTATTTGTTTATGTCCATGTGACCATGTACTCGTAAAGGGTTAAATTTTGTTTAACATATTCGCTCTACATTCATTTTGAAATGCATATTCTGTGGGAGTTCTATTATTATTGGCGACGTAGATATATAACAAAAGTGAAATCTCATGTTTGGAAATACTTTTGTCCCCCAGTATAAAAATACGTGAAAGAGTTGAACAATGTTATCAATAATTGGCAACGAAGGTTCAATATTTTCAACCAGTGGAAGATAAGGAATTGAAAATTGATATACATATAAATAAAAGTCAGAACATTGTCAGAATAGATTTACAGATGATTAGGAATTGAAAACATTAATATTAAAGTATAATGAAAAAAATTGATATCCCAGGAGAAAATCCTATCGAAATTAGACCCGCGAGCAAGATTGTGAGGCACATAAACGACAAGTGAAAGTGAGACTATCATTATTTGTATTCAAAATAAATAGCACAAACATCAATGACTAGGAAATTATCAGCACCGACACAGTTAGCACCCAAACGATTTTTGAAACGAGAAATCACTTCATTTGTAAGCAACAGCGCCTCAGCAAATTATTTCTGTAGTAATATACGCAGTTGTCGAAACATCACTATTGACGATTTAAAAAAAATGAGGGAAACACAGAGTGTCCTAATATAAG
Source organism: Orchestia grillus (assembly GCA_014899125.1). NCBI lineage: Eukaryota > Metazoa > Arthropoda > Malacostraca > Amphipoda > Talitridae > Orchestia > Orchestia grillus. The sequence goes on along the minus strand of VOMN01136668.1, from coordinate 2,165 downwards.
GCGAAAGATGTTCAACATTTTCCCAAAAGACTATTTTACGTTTAGGTTAAGGGGAAACTCAATTTTCTTTCAAAAACTTGATTGCCGATTTTTACTCCTACTATTTCAAGATCATAAGTCTTTTGAATAAGAAACAATATTCGATAACGGTTGACCGAAATACCACAGCTGATATGAAATTTAATTCTAAGCATAAACAGCCAAAGTCAACACGATCGTAGCAACAACAAACGTTTCGGATTTATAAAAATCGAATCTCATTGTGCTGAAATAGGAATTCAATTCTTCCATAAAATAACCCGAAAACAGTGATGAGAGCACATAGCGACAGCTCCCAAAAAAGTTAAAACATTCCTGATGGAAAATATCAAACTTCCGTGGTTAAATTGAATCGAAATTCCCCAAACTATGTAAATTTTCGAACACGCAATTGTGCAATCATTACTGCTAAAATTTCAGAAGATGCTTATAAGCCACCTTGACCACTCCGTGAGCATCAATGTTCAACAAGTATTATTTACTTCTTTTATAAAAGCGTATATTTCAAATTAACTGCAGAAAGGCATGAGACTATTGTAAAATGCCTCAACAAGATATTGATAAGAGTTAAGTATTAGCTGTGCGGAGATCCATTAATATTTGATATTTTTTCTTCTCAATTTTCCCAATTTATTCAGTCTTAATCGAATTATTTTCGATTTTTTTTTAATTTGGTACAATTGAAACTGAATTTTTATGGAATGAGATTGAAGGAAAATCTGATACAATATAACAATTTACATGAGTTATAGGAGTCATACATCGCAAGCAAACAAAGTGCCGAGTATTGGCCTACTCTGGACAGCCAGGGGCATGTACAACGATATTCCTTGTCAGTCCTTTCATCGAGAACTTCTTGAGAGACTTCAAAGAGTGTTCTAGAAAGTAGTAAGCTGAAGGTAGAGCAACATGAGAAAATGGCAGAGAGGAAAATAATGACTTTCACCACCAAATTTAGAAAGTGTTTCTTTCCGTACACAAAATATAGGCTTCTCCAAGAAAACACACGGCCGGAACGAAGGACGAATGTCGAGATCTTCTCAAGCGCACTCCATCCAGCTAGCATTAAAGATATTTTAGTGGAGAGAAAAAATCCCACATCCCGGGACTCCTTAATTAATTGTTAATCCATTTGCATTTGATCAAGTAGTAGGGAGCTTTTGTGCCATAAAGGGATGCGAATCCAATGAACACTCTCTGTGATAGTCTCGAGAGCTATGATTGGAAACGGGAAAAAGTATTTTGATAATATGAAGTGCGAGGAAAAATTACAGAAAATTTGAAGAAATCCTAAATATGCTACATTCGCCATGATCCAAAGAGTGTTGGGAAAACCAACCCAGCGCTGCACTGCTCTGTTCATTCTTGATCGACCAAAAATTCAGGACTTATCGCGGTCCCTAATTTTTTTGAGTATAGAAATGAATTGTAATTAGAAATTTTCTTTATTAAAGCAATACTTTAAAACTATCTGGTTATCAATTCTCAAATTAAATTCAAAGTGTTTTCATCAAATTCCGGTTCAGATAAGTGAATTTGAAATTTATTCTTTCACTCAGCAATTGCCAGTTCAGTGTGTCTGTTTAATTAGCTCTGGCAGTTTGCTCGAACGCAAACATGAAAATATTCAACCTGTTAAACACGTCTTCCATGCACTTTTGTGCTGTTAAGGAATTTATCCAACAGATTAAAAGTCGATGTATTATAGACCTGGCGTAGCTCATGCTGCAAAAACAATCATGTTGTTCAAATGTTTACTCGATATTCAGTTTAACCCATTATCATAATCTTAAAATAAACAGTTGCTCCTACCAGTTATTCAGCTTGTCGATAAAATGCTTCTCTCGCTCCTCAGCTATATCTAGTTCTTTCAAGGGCCAATGTCTGAAAATTTTTTTTGAATAATCGACTGCAATTGTTCTACAGTTATTTTGATTAGCTAAGCCAGCCACTGTAACCTTATAATGTGAACGTAATTCTTATATATATGACAAATAGTTTGGCTTCCGGTCTCAGACATCAACTACTCAAGCCATTCTTAATTACCTTCAATATCTGTACACAAATATTGTTGAGGATTCTATTATATTCTCCATATTTTTAGATTTCAAAAAAACATTTGATTG
>VOMN01136667.1:0-18612 GCA_014899125.1 Orchestia grillus | reverse complement strand
CTATTACCGCAATGCGACAAAGCCACGTGAACCACGTGACAATTACGCCACGTTGAACGGAAGTGCGCAGCAAAACCCAGGCCACGGGTCGGCACATATACTTGTTCTTGCAGTGACCCAAATTTCTTCTTCAATGATATTTTTCACATTGAGTATTTCAATTGAGTGTATATTCATAAACTTTCTGAGCATAAAAACTTGAACTATAGATATTGAAGATGTGACTGTAGTGGACATGCTGCAGAGCCAGTGTATGCAGAGAACTGCTACTGCCCTGTGGGGTCGCTGGAGACGTGGTTGGAGAGTGCAGGTTGCCCGGCATCCCTGTCCCAGATTACAGAGGATCTGCAGCCATTCCCTGCTGTGCAGTTTAGCGAAGTGCTCTCTTTGGCCAAGGAGCGCTACTACAGGCCAGCCTCTCGTAGCTTCTGCCATTATGTCGTCAAAGGCAATGAGGTAACTTTGGTTCTGCAATACTGTCCTGTGCTAACATGCAGTGTGTTCTGTTGCACAGTTGCGTGGCACTCAATGAGCTTGACAAATGTGCTACTGCCGCTTTGGCAGGCCGTGATGATACAACGGGAGGGCATGCCAGAGTGACAGATGTAGGGCTGGTGGGTATGTTTGTTGATTAGTGTTTGAGGGTTGCACCCTTTTTTTCAAGAATTGTTTATGTGCTAATATGTTTCTAAAACATTTCTAGTCTGGGAATTTTGTGGAATATAATGTCAATTTTCGAGTTATTAATACTAATCAAGAATTTGGGCTATTTTGATGTAAGTGGTGGCTGTGCAGTGTGCATAATGTGTGTTAGTGGCTAACTTTTGCTCTGATCTCGTATTATCAAATGTTATTCAATGTTGTTTAATTTCTCCAACTCCTCATCAATCAGCAAGAACTCTTTTATGTTTAGTAAAATTGGAGTGGAAGCGGAAGAGACCAAAGTTGAGGCATAATATCTGGCAGTGATTTATTTGCAAAATTATTTACCATACATGTGCAACTTTATTTGCCAACTATTGTTCTAGGAGAGAGGTGCAATTTTTAAACTGCTACTGACCTTAACCCTTAAATCTGCTACATCTATTTTTTGGGCGTTAATGATATTGAATAAAAATAATGGTAGAAGAAGGAAATGACAGATGATTTATTGATAATACAACTTGTCTACATTTTAGTAATGAAATAACATATGCATAAAATATAAAAGTGACACAGAACAATTTTTTTAAATTTGGATTCTCATACCTCATTACTTCTAGCCATACCCATCACAAAATCTCATTTATTTCAGTAACTGGACACTATTATTCTTTTAAATTTTATATATGATGCTAATGACCTACTAATAACTTCTAAAAATAAGCAAAATTTGTATAGGAACAAACTTGATACATTAATGGGTTAATGAGCTAGCGTTGTTTACCAAGTTAGCGACCGTGGGGCTCTCCAGAGGGTGGTGCTACAAGGGGTTGTTTTGTAGTGCGTCTTGATGAAGACTTAATTTGAGCATTGGTGGAATTGCTCTGCTTTAAATAAAAGATTGGAAACAATGTACAGATTGTGGATGTCATCTTCAGTGCCGTTTAAGGACTAAATGTTTTCCTCAGAGCTGACTGTAGTGAGCTGCTGCATCAGCAGAAAATCTCATCGCAAAAGGTGGTTGTGTTCAATACTTTGATAGGCAGTCCATATCTTCACCTCCTACAGTTTTTTAGAGAGAGACCCGCATATAAAACAACAGGCTCAAGCATATTTGGTTTTATTTTAGTCAACTTGAATTTTGGTTTATTTAGGTTTCCTGGAAACAGTACTACTATTATTTGTTAACACTTTTTCAGCTATTAAAATAGTAGTATTCCCATTTACTGAGCTGATATATGATGCACTCGGCTTTGATTGCCTGAAAGTTGCTTAAAATGCATAATGAAATTTTCAATTTCGCTTCAAGTTTTTGCTTCATGCAGCAGTACAGTTGATCTTCTGCTGATGCTTGTATGTTAGATAAGTAAATTGGGCTCATAGTGCAGCATATTAAATGAACAGTGTATTAAAGTGAAAAATTTTTGTGGCAGTTCATCGTTGCTGGACCTTATGATAAAAGGCAAGTTTTATATGATTAATCAACTTTTCAAAATTATTTAACTATTTTAAATAGTTATTCCACTTACAGTGGGTAGAACTGCAAAACGTTCGTTATACATTACCAGGCCAAAAAGTTTATCATACTCTGGTAAAATAGAGGTATACTTTAAACAAGTTTTTATTATATTCCTCATGACTGATTTGGTTACAGGTGAGGGGCTTTAAAACCAGCAGAGAAAAAGAATGTGGCGGCAGTAGTTGTGTTGAGTGTCACTGGTATCCAGTATCGCCCCTGTTCTCTCTGCATCAGCAAGCATAAATATTCCTGCTGGACCAAAGCCTACAAAACAAACTTCCCTCTTTGATAAAGGACAAGTTGTAGGTTGGCACCAGGCTGGGAAATCCTCCAGAGAAATGCCTCAAATGATAGCCAGAGGATGTAGGCTGAGTGTACGAAGAACAATTGTTCCATAGAAAAAAGACGGTGTATTGCAGTCATTAAGTGATAATAGTGATAGAGCTTAAATTTTGAATTCTCGCGACAGGCCTTCTCAGAAGCTATTGGTGAAAGAAAACAGGCTGTAAAAGTGTTCAGCAGTTGACTAGCGTGTCCAATGATGGTTCTAAGAATATCTCTCGCATCGTGCCCTGAGAACTGAAGGAAATAAGTTTAAGGAGTGGCATCACTAGAAAACCATTGACAATAAAGCTCATCAAACGAAACGGCTCCAAGCTGCAAATGACCACAAAGACTGGACTGTGAAGCAATGAAATTACGTCCTATTGTCAGGTGAATAGAGGTTGACTTTGTTCCAGAAAGATGGCAGAGTTAGAGTGAGACGGAAATCCTTCGAAATTTTGGGTCTTTCTTGCATTGCTCCGACAGCTCAGGTTTCTAGGGTCATGATCTGCTTCACATGGTCAGATTAGGCTTGGCAACTTTGTTCTGTAACGAAATAGAATCTCGGGATTATTTGCACATCTTAGGGGATCAAGTATACCCGTAGGTGGATTTTTTCCTGATTGTTCCCATATTTTTCAAAACAAGAACGCTCGCGTCTATGAGGGATGATTTTATCGTGTGGAATGGCCTCCACAGTCTCCTGATTAATCCTATCGAAAATTTGCAGGACCAATTGGAGAGGGAGCTGCGAGCCTCTGCACCTCTTCCTTATTTGAAAATCTACATCGACATTTGCTCGCCCCTTTTAACAAATTTTCGTTCAATTCGCTTTCAAAGTCTTTTAGATTCTTCGCCTAATAGAATGAAATCTGTGATCAATGTAAAACGGGTTCAATAAACTATTAGGCTTGATTGTTTTTGCAACATCCACATTTCTCCAGGGGGTGATAGTTTTTTGCCGGGTATTGCGACGAAGTTAAATGACCATTCTATCTGGTTATTATTAAGAGACTTGCACTTGTTTGTTCAGGCAGGATTTTTGAATTTGCCTTGGGAGTACCTATTCACATTCAGGTAAAATCTAGTATGACACCCAAATTAATTTTTGAAATACAATTGTAGTTAGCTTCCTACGAAAACTAGCTGCAGTCTTTCATACATTTGTAACAAGATCGCAGATACTAATACGAAAAGCTTGCGGTTACCTTATGAAACGGTCCGATGTTGGTTCTTATAGGGTGAACACGTCAGGCCTTCTCGACCTGGCACTGTAGAGCGCCAGTAGCCACCTCGAGAGCGCCAGAGCTGGCGATGTGTATTGCAGGAAGCTGTTGCGAATTTAAGATTGCCTTTTATTCGTATTTCTTTTCAATCCTTCTTTTCCTCTCTTGCCGAGGAGGCATTCATTTCGGGCAGCAAAGTTCACCACGATACAAATTATTTTTTCTGTATTCATAATTTTTAAAATAATTTTGAGATATTCACTGCTTCTGTTACCAAACTAATCAAATGGCCTTGATGACAACATAGGTCCCACGTTGTTTTTATGTAAAGTTAAATAAAAAGAAGTGCGCTTGCTGAAATCGGTGTTATTTCTGTGCCTTGTAACTGTATTTGTTAGGAATTTGTGAATATCGACGTCTTCACTAACGCTGGTATTTATACTCTCTATTACTAACAACGATACTCGATATCAATACGTTAAAATTGCTGAAACCGTCATTGCTAATACTCGTGAAGATGTGATTGACGGGCCCTATGTCTTGACCAGGTCTTATCAATAGCCTCATTAAGATGTGATTGACGAGCCCTGTGTCTTGACCAGGTCTTATCAATAGCCTCGTTAAGATGTGACTGACGGGCCCTGTGTCTTGACCAGGTTTTATCAATAGCCTCATTAAGATATGATTGACGGGTCTTATGTCTTGACCAGGTCTTATCAATAGCCTCATTTATGACCCTTATTCTTGACATACTTGAACTATATCTGCGTTGTATTTATTTGTAGCGTGGCCAACATCAGACACGATTAATATCACGAAATAAAATAGTGAGCATTTGCTTGTTCCCTGAAGATTGAAACACAAAAATAGCATTGAAATTGTTACTTTCGTGAGACATGCAGCGTGTCAGGGGTATCAGCAGTACAAAATTTCACACCGACCAGAAAGTGGCAAACTGAACGGTTATGCCGCTGTGAAACTTTACGAAAAAAATTGCTTTCGAGGTATTAGCTGTTAAATGTTTTGAAGACGAGAATTTGGAAACAAAATTGTTCATAAATTATTTATTATAGTCAGTGTACAGAAGTTGTTCAATCTTTCCTGCATCTACATCGATGCACTTGTGATATCTTCGACTTGAGGACTACTGGATATTGTGGAAAAGGCCTGGCAGTTCAAAAAAATGTCTCGTGAAACCTCTACAATTCTTGCTACGAGATTTTCCTCTGATTCCACAGATGTTGAACAAGTAAGGCTTTTCTTGTGTGTCCCCCTAAAAATAGAGTGGAGTCGTGTCCGAAGATCTCGACGACCGAGCAACAGAATCGTTTCGACCAATCAATCTATTGAGAAATTGAACATCGAGGTAATTTCGGACAACATTATGAGAGTATGCTGGAGCCCGTCTTGCTGGAACCGCAGTCTTCATCGTACAGCCAATGGTACATTTTCGAGTTGCTCGGGAAGTACCTCTTCTAAGAAAACTTCGTAGTTATTCCCGTTCAGAGGTGATGGTCTAATGTGAGGTCCAGTAATGGAGTTAGACAAAATACCAACAAAAATGTTTACGGTGTATTGTTATTGGTATGCGTGTTCACGCACGATATGGGAGTTGTTCATTTGCCATTCATTGTTATGTAAATTGAATACCCTAGAACGGCTGAAAGCTGTCATCTGAAAACAGAAGTTCCGAGAAAATAGGAATGTGCAATTCCTTGTTAAGCTATCACGCTGCGAATTGCACTCGACGTTCATAATCTTCTGAATTCAATGCAGGGACTCAGAAAGTGATCCGGATGATGATGATTTTGATTCAATAGACTCCCATCTCCCTAATGGCTCTGTAATTCGAAAGCTGCATGCTTCCCGTGAACTAGCTCTTGAATTATGATGTAAAATGGTCTAGCACTGCTTCCTCAGCATCTACGCGCCTGGGACGATCAGCATCTTATCGGCTTATTTAAAACTCTAGATATCACTTAGCTTTTGGTGAAAATTTGAAAACATTCCATCACCAGGTATATAACGGCTTAGAAAACACTCTTGGCACAGCCTTGTCGCCTGTCTGGTGTTACTGTTATGAGCACCATAAGCAAGATGCATGTCTGCCATTTCTGCGCTTCTTAGCGGTTCATGTTGCCAGCACCGTGTCCCAATAGAGAGTAAACGGCAACAAATAGGTGAGCAAAACGTTGCCTTACTGCGTGAACTAACAACAATCTAGAACTTAACAGTCTAAACGTTTTCATCAAATATCTCAAAGACCAAACTTTTTTTTGCAACGCTTCATAGAAGCAAAAGTGTTCAGTTCGCACTTCCTGGAAGGTGTGAAATTTTGTACCGCTTTTTCCCTAACACTCTGTATGGTGTAATAATTACTGCTGTTCTATGAAAAAAGCTTCTTTTCTGTAGCACATGCTCATTAACAATTGTTCCGACAGGTTTACCGGTCGTGCTACGGGCAGCACGTCGACTTCCACATGTTCATGGACAACATGCTGCTGTCGCTCGCGCGCAAGATGGTCTTGCCCGACACTGAGTTCATCATCAACCTCGGCGACTGGCCTCTCATCGAGAAAAAGGTGCGAGAGTCTGGCGTGGCTCTGAAGTGTGCACCGCCTCAGTATTGTTGGATGGTTTGGGAACAGCTGGCGACTTTTTTCATTTATTATTGCATGTGCAGAATATCAGTAATAGTAAAACTCCCGCGCGACTCGCCACATTGCTGGATTAATTATTTATACCATAATTTGAAAAAAATCGAAATTCGGAATTCTTTTGATCTTCATTAGTTAAATCAAAAGAAAAATCTTTTAAAAGTTAAAAAGTTCAAGACATATTAACTTTAGTTAAGAGTTTTCTATATATATTTAAATATTTGAAAGGATTTTCTAAATGTGAACGTTTATTTGCATTGGAATTTTTTCTAAAAGGAATGACTATGTTTATTTTATGGGAGTAGATTTATAGCGCAATGGAACGTCAATTGTTAGTTGAGCTGTGTATTCATTTCTTCATATTATGAGTCTCTCGGCTACGCTGGCTGCAAATCATCACGCTGCAATTATGACATTAATTTATTCCGATATCAGAATAGAAGTATATATTCACTTGAATTCATTCGTCTACTTTTTTCTTGATCAGTTTCCCAGTGGAAGACTAAATCGAATTCGTCGTAAATGACACTTCTGTTTTTATTAGTGTCAAAATAGCACGTTGGAATTTTCATTTCTATAATCGAAGGCTCCCATTTGCATGTAACGAACAGAATTGTCCTTCAGCATATTTGGGGCCCGTGGCGGTCGCTAGGGCATGTGTAAAGTTCCCGAGCTCCTTTCACAGGGGAGTGGGGCAGTGTCTCCTGGTAGTGTCTGTTCTCGTCAGTGCACCGTGGGGAATAACGCTTCTCAGTGATGGCGTCGGCTACTCGCTCTGCAACGATATGTGACAAAAAGATTTCACGTTGGCTGGTTCGTGGGTGGTTAAGACCATAATTTCCGATTTCTGTATAACTAAACAGTAAAATAAAATGATCATTTTAATACTAAAGCTTTTGGTCAGGTCAAAGAATTTTCAAGTTTGTCCTTCTTCGATATAACCAGTAATAATTATAATACAAATATAATACAAAGGCAAAAGTTCATCAAAATATTCGACATTTTCTATTGTTTTGCTATAAAGGGTGTTAGGAAATAGCACTTAATTTACCGAGAGTAAAAATCAGTTACATTGTTGTAGTTGTAGTGAAAGCAGCGCTTCAAAAACTCAGTCTATCTCGCACCGAAAGAGTCGGGACCATTTAGTATGGACTTGGAAGAACGGGGATTCTATGTACAGGGTGTGTTTCCACACAAGATCCCCTGCGCATAGAAACAGCAAGTTAAGAAGGAAGAGCAAGAATAGAAAAATAAGAAATAGCAAAGAAGGAATGAAAACGGAAGGAAGCAAAGTGGGCACGAAAGACAGAAGTCCCGAAGGCCTATCTAAAGCTGAGGTACCCTAGCAGTACTCCCCTGGGGGCCATGTTACATTGTGCAATCTTCAGTATTTGTTAGAGGAATCTGTTGTTTTTCCATGTTCTACTACGGTATTCTATCTCCAGAAAGGTCTCTCATCGTCCTTCCTTTTTGTAGGCTGGTTCTTAGTACTTAGTACAAACTTGCATCGAAGTTATAGTATAATCTCGTATCCAGACACAACATGAAATTAGGTATCCAAAGACACTAGTTACATCGACGAGCTTCGCAAATATGGCGGTAATAACGCAGTTTAGTGAAATAATTAAAGATGCGGTGCAAGCGTGTGGTGTAAAATTCATTAGGTAGAATATATTTCAGGATGTTGAAGGGGTTTTGGGACATGTGGAGAGCGTTAATAACTTGTGTCTAGTTGGGAAGCAATGAAGTAAAAAGGTACGGAAGAGAGGGAACTTGGTTTATGAGTATGCAGTGACTAGACCGCTGAGATAAAAGAATGTGTGAAAGGAAATTATTTGAATCGAATTCTAAAAGTGCACGTTGGTATTATTAAAGTCTCCAGGTATGGCATTATTTGTCAATTTACTTTTTGTTTCGAGGTCGGCTGAGGGAGAATCTAATTCCTAAGATGTGTTTTGTGGCCAATACTTTTGTGGTTAATCTGATTTTCTTGGTCATCCCTTTTTGTATTGCGGTTGGGTTTCTAAAGGTGACTGAAAATTAGAATATAGCCACCATCTGACTACTTTCTTGCATGGCGCTCGCAGGCGTCTCCCCTGCTGCCCATTTTCTCGTGGTGCGGCTCTGATGACACTGTCGACATCGTGCTACCCACCTACGACATCACGGAGACCACGCTGGAGATGATGGGCAGGTGAGGGTGCTTTTGTTTAAAATAGTTCTATTTGTGTTGTCGTGAATAATTACCTTTTAATATCGCAGCCGAACTGAGTCCTCGTGTGCTATATGGAGTGTGCCTCTACTTAATGTGCGGTGGCTGCTTGCCCTGCTAGTGCTAGACTTGCCATGCCCTGCTAGTGCTAGACNCCGTGCCCTGCTAGTGCGAGACTTGCCGTGCCCTGCTAGTGCCAGACTTGCCGTGCCCTGCTAGTGCCAGACTTGCCGTGCGAACTGTCAATGATGGAACGAATAGAAACCTCCAAACTGCTGTACAAGTTTTGTGCTGTGAATTAGGCTGTTAAATGTATATAAAGCGTTTTTTTTTTGGCAAAAATAGTGTTTGAATTATAAAACATAGCATTGTTTCCTTTCACTATAACTGGTAATACTGGTATTCTTCTAAGTATTATGATTTTGATGGAATTGTAGAAATACCGACTTTTTTGTGCAGTACTTTTGATATCACTCTCTCTGCAAGTAATATTTTTTATTTGTGGCGAATAATGTCTTGAGATACCTTACCGTACTCAGATAATTTTTTATCAATTATTTCCGTGAAGAGTGGAACGCTGCAGATATTTAGTAGAAGCTCAAAAATGTGTTGAGAAACACGGCCCTAATTCCAGTCTCGTGACGCTAATCCCTGTGGCAGGCAGTGCACCAGCGGACCAAAGGCACACAGACCAGCGGACCAAACTTGTTATAGTCCCACTGCATGGTAATGGCCCAGTATTGCTTGGTTGGTCCATCCGTCTTTCTGTCACGCTCTTGAGGATTTAGATGAGAGAAAATTCCCGGGTTTGTATTCTTAACACTTTAAGTGCGGTTCTCCACACAGGTAAAATTTCATGTTGGCAATTATTTCCGTTGCGGATGTAAAAATGAAGGATTTTGTTTTCACAAATTTGGTTAGGCTATTCATTTTCCTTCTAATCTAAACTAGCTTATTCAAATAATGAACACAAATTTCATGAACACTTACAAATTTGTATTCCTATGTGTTGGCCCTTTGGTTACGTTAGGTTAGGTTAGATGATCGCGTGACCACATGTGGACACGTCGCGCTTAAAGTGTTAATCAGCGAGACTGTCAGAGAAGGCAGTCCATATCGGTGATAATCAAAATAACATTTCATGTCAGAGGATTGCCGTCAATAAGAGGGCATCTTAAGAAATTAGCATGATTTGCCCTGCCGTTTCTGGCGGTGCGTCTACTAGTATTCACAGGAAATATGTTCAACTCTTGTTAGTCATTTTCTCCTGACACAATCATTAGGCTCATCTATTAGCCTACAGTCATATTAGTGTTACCTTATCCTGGCTCTTAAGTAGCGCCCCTAGCGAGGTCATGCAGTGGCGTCCACCTCGTAACAGATCTCGAATGTGCTCTGTTTTTTCGCTCGACTTGACACATTCTCTCGTATTATGTTGCTCAGCACTGAGTGATCCGAATACCTCTGGTGCCGCCAGAGTGACGCTGGACATGCTGTCCGTACAAAGTAACAACGCCGTGCCCTGGAGCCGCAAGAAGCCGGTGGCGTTCTGGCGAGGCCGTGACTCGCGCCAGGAGCGCCTCGACCTAGTGACGCTGTCGCGCCAGCACCCTGACGTCTTCAACGTGTCCCTCACAAACTTCTTTTTCTTCCGCGACCAGGAGGAGAAATATGGACCCAAGCAGAAGCACGTCTCCTTTTTTGAGTTTTTCAATGTACGTCTACTCAGAAGCAAAATCTGCGTCCAAACTACGTTTATTTTACATTAAGCTAAATGTTTGTGTAGTGGCTCGTTAGCTATGAACTTCAAGAGTGTATGAAACATTGTTACATGTTGTGTGGTGCTCCTTTCTGTTACGAATAGGAGAAGTTTAGCTAATATCTGAGTAATTTTCCAATACTATTCTTGATGTATGTGTTTCAAAGCAACTTAAATTCTACTTGGTACGTCTGGGCGTGATGTGGGCAGTACAAGTACCAGCTGAACATAGACGGCTCGGTGGCGGCGTACAGACTGGGCTACCTGCTGGGAGGCAGTGGCGCGGTGCTCAAGCAGGACTCGCCATACTACGAGCATTTCTACAAGCTGCTTGAGCCCTACGTGCACTACCTTCCTTTCAAAAGAGATCTCTCTGACCTCGTCGAAAAGGCAAGTCTCACTCAGTTCGGTCTAGCTTCCACTATTCCACTGTCACTATTCACCTTTGAGCTTCATTCTACTATCCCTGGATAGCCCTCTTCCTGGCGAAGTCAAGTTAACTCGAGTTTACCTTATACGGATTTTTGTGCATTAGTGGAGTGAACTCGTCAAATTTTCGGTCAGATAAGTGCTTAAAAGTAGTCGGTTTACTCATCCTTCCTTAACGTCTCACAGTATGAACCGCCGATTCCCGAGTGTACTCCTGCATCTAGAGACGGTCAAGTCGTCTTAAACTCACGCGCTTCCATTTAAAATACTTGGCAGCGGATTCAACGTAAGCATCCTTGTTAGGGATCATTTGTGTTCCAGGCCTGTGAGATCACAGACTTCATTTTAAAATTCCTTTTCATATTAGCATATAATGAAGAGGAGTTTTAAACTACTCCACCTGTCACAAGCTGCTTCAGCGACTTCATAAGTTACATTTGTGAATTTGTGTTCAGTCTGGATGTGCCGATGTGAATTTGAAGATCGTTTCATGCTCTTGTGTTAACCTTTACGCCCTGGTGTAACTCTTACATTGCACGTAAATTTAACATTTACCATCGCTGTCACGGTAACTTTACGTCACTTTGAATCAGAAGAAAATTTAACACTTTAAGTGCGGTTCTCCACACAGGTAAAATTTCATGTTGGCAATTATTTCCGTTGCGGATGTAAAAATGAAGGATTTTGTTTCACAAATTTGGTTAGGCTATTCATTTTCCTTCTAATCTAAACTAGCTTATTCAAATAATGAACACAAATTTCATGAACACTTACAAATTTGTATTCCTATGTGTTGGCCCTTTGGTTACGTTAGGTTAGGTTAGATGATCGCGTGACCACATATGGCACACGTCGCGCTTAAAGTGTTAAATTCACTTTTCAGCATCTGGTAATGAATGTGACGGGTAAAGCACATGGTGCATTCAACTCATTCTGGAATTTTTTTCATTCAAACACGTAAAAACAAAACGAAAACGAGATTAGGATAATGCGAGAAATGAATTGAGGAGGTGAAGTGTGGAGTGAGATGGTGCTGCTGTGCAGGTCGAGTGGGCACGCCAGCACGACGAGCAAATGCTGGCCATGAGCAGGGCGGGCCGCCAGTTCGTCAACGAGAATCTCATGCCAAAAGACATCTTCTGCTACCACGCCTTGCTGCTCCAGGTGCTGTGTTGTGCTCAACTTGTGTTGTTCATTTGTTTGTCTATTTGTGCTTGTTTGTCTGTTTGTATTAGCTTGTGCTTATTCTTCTGTTCATTTGTTGGTATTTATTCGTTTGAGTTTATTGAGAACTACCCGACGCGTGATCAACAACGCATGTTGCACGACGCTGTTGTGGCACTAGCTTTATCGTTAGGTAAGTTTTACGAATAATATAATAGTGGAAAAAAATTTTGATCGTACCCTGAGCCCTCTAAATATGTCTTTGATTTACCTAGTTTACTGCAACTCATCTATAGCAGACATGTGCTGAGGGAAAACACTTGGGTAGGCGACTCCAAAAAAGTTCATATAAAAAACTTACAATGCTGTAACATGTAACAGTTTACCTACTTGTTTTATCGCTTGTTTGTATACAAAAGTTCATTCGTCTTTCTTTCTTAGTGGCAAAATATATGCTACTTTGTCATAGGAATTAGTAGTAGGATCTTGCCCTGATTTGTCTGATTTTTCTTTTTCAATAGATTTTGAAGCAAGTGGCAGAAGTCTTTGTTAAGTCATTCGGTTAGGTCAAAAATGCGACCTCTCCTCAGAAACACTTGTTACAGAAATAGTTTGGATTAGTTGCAAGAACTTCAAAGGTTCGGTAAAAAATTGTGCGATGTCACCTTCCAAAATCCAACTATTCAAGGTTTCAACCAATTTATTTTGAAGGAGTAGTGCATTGTAAATGCCACTCAAATTTGCTTTCAATCTTATGATGTCGAAAAAAATATCCACGAGAATTCTCAAATAAGTATCGTTATCGGGAATAGGAGAAATTGTAAATAAACAAAAGTGAACAGAAGTTAGTCGAACAACAAAGTAAAGCTTGTAAGGGAGACGCAGGCGCACCCTTAGCGATACTAATGCCGCCAAATAACTGATCTACCGAAGGCAGACAGAGCTCTGCCTCTTTGTCATTTGTATTGCGGAGGTGTTCCCAGCGCACAGCAGCACGTGCATGACAGTATTTGTATCTGTAACTTTAATGCGGGGATTTAGGGAAGCAGGAAAATTATGCCTACAAAAATTGGAATGTTTTTTTGTGTTCTGTGTTACAATCACATTAACCATCATAATGTTTTGTTTTTTTATAAATTGTCATAAATAAACGCTGCGATTATGCGATTACTTGCACATTTCATTTAGTGTAGACACTGCCTATGTTGCTTTCTCTGACGGCCTGTGACCCTCAAAAGCCTGCCTAGAGCCACTTTAGATGCCCAGTGTCGCTACTGCCGTGTTCTAGTCGCTGAAGTATGGGTGCGGCTCAGGACTAACCGATTTTGACGCTCTTCCCAGGTGACCTGAAGCAGAAGTGGGTCACGTCGTTGGTAGCGTTGCGCTCAGCATGCCTACGTATTCAGTTGAACCTAGAAGCAAGCTTGAAAATAATACCTATACTTCCTGGATAATAATTGTGACGAGGTGTTGGAAATAGAGCTCCATGTATTCTCTCATTTGAAGGAAATGAAGTTCGTGTCGAACACGGCACGATCTTATAAAATTGCAATAACGATGACGCGATCTTGTAAAGCTGAAATAACGATGCGATCTTATAAAATTGAAATAACGATGACGCGATTTTATAAAATTGAAATAACGATGACGCGATCTTATAAAATTGAAATAACGATGCCGCGATCTTATTAAATTGAAATAACGATGCCGCGATCTTATAAAATTGAAATAACGATGCCGCGATCTTATAAAATTGAAATAACGATGACGCGATCTTATGAAATTAAAATAGCGATGACACGATTTCATAAAATTAAAATAGCGATGACACGATCTTATAAAATTAAAATAACGATGACACGATCTTATAAAATTGAGATAACGATGACACGATCTTGTAAAATTGAGATAACGATGACACGATCTTGTAAAATTGAAATATCGATGACGAGTTTTGTATACGTGCTGCGGAGTACGAGGTGGTTCTTTCTGCTGTGATGCGTAATTGTTGCTCCTGCTTTGGCCAGACTGTATGAGCAAATTATCTTGGGCTTCAAAAAGAATTTTTTGCGTTTCCGTACAAAATATTGTGGAAAAATTCGAATTCATAAAAAATAAATTCTGTTAGAATTTTTGCGTTTCCGTGTAAAATATTGTGGAAAAATTCGAGTTCATAAAAAATAAATCTGATGGAATTTTTGAGAAAAACTGACCTTAATATGCCTAGTGAGATGTTATGTGGATCGATAGCTTATCGTATGTCTTAACTGTGCACTTGTTCGTTAGATACAAGTATGAGACGCAGCTCCCTTGCTTTCAATTAGGAACCGTCGAGCGCAATATGCGGAATGTGCGCTGAGAGCAAAACTGAGGCAAATTCACGTTTTCTAAATTCTCCGTTAACATTGTTGAGTTCTAATGTGTCAGTGAGAGTCGTCTTCTCGTCGGCTTGTTCGTTTCAGCACTATTTTGTGAACGGGATCACAGTGCTGAGTGTGTGTTCGATGAAGGACAGCGTCGAGACTACGTTCTGTGTGAAGAATGCCTGTTTTGTGTGGACGTAATTCGCTCAAAATTTTGTGATTCTTAATATGAACATGGGCCTGTTGAAGATGTGTCTAAATCCATTTCTTAACGAGTTTACTTGGCTAAAATTTTTGTACAATTACGATTTAAATTCAATTACTTAGAAGTTGAATTTTATTGCGGGATTCGGGCAGAGTAAATTTATTTAGGGTGCGTGCAAAAGTCAGTCTATAACTTGATGTCATCGCGATGTCAGTGGACGTGCCTGCGAATCACCCCAATAAGTCTTGTCTTGAACTAAATGTGTTGTCTTTGATCTCCAGCATCTTCTTGAACTATGAGCGGGTGCAGCTGCAGTTGTCATTTTGATAACTTTTATTTCCTCCGTATGAAATAATTCTTACTGTATACTGTGTGTAGGCAGCGCTTCTATCTCTTGTGTGTGATGCAGGAGTGGACGCGGCGCCTCACAGAGGAGGTGGACGTGAGGCCGGAGATGGAGCACGTGCCCCAGGAGAACACGGAGCAGCGCTTCGGGCCCTGCCGCTGCCACAGGCTCCCCAGCCACGACGAGCTCTGAGCTCACGTTACCTCTCTAGCTCTGTGGTCCGGGCACCTCGTAGTCTCACGGGCTAGAAAAGATTATCCTCTGTAGCCTAACGGTTTGTTTCCAACTAGAGTAAGAGACTTGAGGTAGCCCTGCTTCATTTTTTTTTGTTCATTGTTGAAAAGGCTCGCAATAGCTATTTGTTAATAATCAATACTACAGAATAGGTTGGGTGGTTACGTCTCAAATCCGGCTTTTATTATGACCAAACAAGTTAACTGCGGATAGCAATTTATATTACTTGGCGTGATCAATGGTAGTGGGAGGGTTTTTTAGCATTAAGATATGAATACTCCGCTGCCTAATTGTCGCAGCCAACAACTTCAATGTCTTTATCATTTGAAAACCTGTTGTGCCTTTGTAAATTGTATGTTTCTCATCTAACAATTAGCACTATATTGTATTTGTTCTGCCACTTGACAGGCAGAAAAATCTTCCTAGTTTAGGCCGACCAAGTTAATCATCAGGGGAAGAAGAGCAGAAATAGTGCGTGGGGTCATCTCAGAGCCTGTAGCAGTTTGTTCTACAAACGGCGCTTCACTGCGTTAAGAAATTTATCAAATATTAATTTATTTTCATTATTATTGTTGTATTTTATAATTGTGTTCGATGCTGTTTTCTTTTATCTCTCCTGATATTTATAACATGGTCCCTATATAACCCTTCATTAGGGAATATGAAATAAAACTCTCGTCATCCAAAATTTACAGAGAACTCGGCGTCTTCAGATGGTTTATCTAGACGCTTTCTTGCCAGGCATTCGGTATAATGATAATTTGGAATTGAGTTAGGTGCAACTTGAAACATTTACAGCAAGTGATTTTGGTGACTTCAATTACATCCGCTTCATCATTCGTTTATTGTCCTGGGTCTTCATTATTCTGAGCCGCTCATTTTCTTCAACCATTTGTCATGTACAGAGTAGTTACATGCATTTATTCTGGGAAATGCCTCTCCAATGGATGCCTAAACTTCTTAAATGGACACGCCTAAATCTCTCGAATGAGCGCGCCTAAATCTCTCAAATAGGCGCGTCTAAATCTCTCAAATGGGCGCCTAAATCTCTCAAATGGGCGCCTCTAAATCTCTCAAATGGGCGCGCCTAAACCTCACAAATGGGCGCGCCTAAATCTCTCAAATGGGCGCGCCTAAACCTCTCAAATGGGCGCGCCTAAACCTTACAAATGGGCGCGCCTAAACCTCACAAATGAGCACGCCTAGACCTCTCAAATGGGCGCGCCTAAACCTCTCAAATGGGCGCGCCTAAACCTCTCAAGTGGGTACGCCTAAATCTTTCGAATGGGCGCGCCTTGGATATTTTCCTTGAGCATAATTTCGGGACTGCGGCGAGTGAATGAGATAAGGCGAAATGTAAGCGTCTTCCAATGGCAGTCGGTTTGTCTGGGTGAATTTTAAGTGACTGGCTAATGGATGTCTGCGGAAGAAGCAATGCGCCCCCGAGATATTCTGAGCAACCTAAGCAGATCGAGGAACTCGAGTTGCGAAGATATGCTGCGGTCACCATTGGAGTAATATATGTCATATTTTCATCTTATCTTCCGCGTGTCCATGGCGGTAATAAAATGGTCATTCCACGGACGTAAATTAAGCACGAACAAAATTTATTGCACAAGAATTCGAGATCATGTTCTTGTGCAACAACTTTTGTCTGTGTTTTCTTTTCCTCCGATTCTTATTGACGAGATCCTGCGTATCAATTAAAGTGTTGCTTTCGAACGTATGCTGGTATGCATCCTGATATTTTTATAAAATAGTCGTTAATTGTAATTACAATCGGTTAGTAGGCTTTTTCTTCATACGAGTCTCGCATCAAACGATAATTGTGCAGTATGTTTTAACGCGTTGTCTATTATTGCAAACTTGAGAGTATCATTTTCTGTACGCAATGCTTGACGCTTTATATTAACGAACTGAATTTTAACATTTTTATATTACTGTCAGGAAGCTCGTCAATTGTTTGGGGCCGCGAGCAATGGAGCTCTTGCGTGAGGAGCTCCCAAAGGGCCAGGATTTATTCAAGAATAGCGCTTCCTGTGGAGTTTCTTAGCTTAAGTAATTTTATTGTTATTTTATAAATATTTTAATTTGTTTACTAAACTTTTACAGTCTAATATTTTGGTTTGTTTCCCATTTTTATATTGATTAGATATACGGCTGTCAAAATAAGCACAACCATGTGCTTATCACGATACTGATAGTGTTTCTTATCAAATTTACCGGCCTTGTGTAATCGTTTCTGTTCCCTGCGTGTTAAAACTCTCAAAAATTTCGTGATGAGTGTAATACGAAGCGCATCTAACAATAAAAAGCCTATGGTGGTCAGTGTGGGTCAGCCGTGCCGAGAACGATACAACTGCCGTAAAAATGTCTCGTGCATTGAGAAGCCAGGGCGGCCGTTTGGAGGCCGTTGAGAAGCCAGGGCGGCCGTTTGGAGGCCATTGAGAAGCCAGGGCGGCCGTTTGGAGGCCATTGAGAAGCCAGGGTGGCCAGTTTGGCCGTTTAGAGGCCATTGAGAAACCAGGGCGGCCAGTTTGGCCGTTTGGAGGCCTAACTGCTAGCCCAAGCTTGGACCTGCGACTTGGTTCAGGAGTGTCTACGGAACAGAACTCCATACAGTAATGGCTTAAGGTGGACTAGTGCGATACTTGTTCAGTTATGGTCATCTTGAGGGTACGGGCAGATTTAAATATTTTCTGTATAGGTGCGAATATTAGCTTGGCTGCAAATATAGGTAATGGTCAATTTAACTTATTCTCTGTTAGGAATCGGGCATAGCGGATAAAATGGAGAAGTTGAATGCAATCTTATTATATTCACTTTCGCGATGTGCTCTGGACTTCCCCTTCTTCCTTGCATAAGGGGACTGTCGTGTGGGCCATGTCAGAGGACTGTGTCTCTACAGGAAAGGACTACCGACTAGAGAGAAAATTGTTTTCACTGCCGGAAAAATAACTGAAAGCTCGAAGAGGTCCTCCCAAAGCTGGCCTGTTAAAACTCCCATTTCTGGCGGGGCCCGTAAACGTATGCCGAGCAGTATCTCTCCTTCATCGGGAGCTGGGCCCCCAAAAGTTGACAGAGCACCGTCCACCCTAAAGACTGAAGGGAGGGGGGGGGGCGACTTGCCGGACGTGAGGACCCAGCCGTAGATAATCGGGCTGCACGATCAAAATCTCGACTCCAGGAACCCAGCCTCAGTCAGCGGGTTCGTTCACTTCACCGAGTGACGAAGGTCTCGGAGGGGTTGGTTGTAGAACTCATGAAAAAGTTTCCTGCACCACCCAACCTCCCAACTGCTTTACCCCTCAGGGTGAGAAGGGAGCCATGGGAAAACCGGAATAAAGGAAAACCTATCCCCGTCGGTGTTACATCACAAATTCAAGATAAGAAAATTAAAGGGAATCCACCCCAGAGCCCAACCAATTAACTACTTTGACCAATGAATCAAATAATGCGATCGAATTGCCGTGGATACCGTAGTAATTGCGAGGAGACCCAACTCTTGCTAGCCCAGTTTCAGCCGGCTTGC
>VOMN01136660.1:0-13527 GCA_014899125.1 Orchestia grillus | reverse complement strand
TTACTTGTGGTAAATAAATGTTTACAAATGTTTACAAATATTTACAAATGTTTGCAAATATAAAAAATATGAGCTGGACACAAAGTGGAGATAATATTCTTTGAAATTGATCAATAAAACTATAGATCGAAAAAAAACAGCCCACGCAATAAGACAGCAAAGCAAAACAAGGATGCTTTGCTATCGTAAGGCTTGGTATCCAGTCCACATTGAGATAAGCACGGATCACACAGTTTTAGGGTCGCAATAAAACAGAAGTCGGGCGCACGATATGAGGGCGACACGTCTCCGCAGCGGGAGAACACAGCTGAGATCAACTCTTCGCGCCGACGCAGTCGTCTCTCTAGTAACACGTGTGAGGTTTATGGCCACAGCAAAGGTGACAAATGGCATGCATGATGTCATTTGTCATCCATATAGCTCTCATAAAGCGACCGCTCTTTTAACATGAGAATTTTCCTTGGTATTCTGTTATACTGGAGAAAGAATCGTACCACATTTAATCCCATTTTAGAGTCTTGGGCATCAACAACACTAAAAAAAAGGCAAAGGGCAGTAATACTTCCGAACACATGCATCAGTAAAAAAAAATGACAAAGGGTATGTTCATAGCTATTCAGCTATGAATCGTTCGCAAAAAGCCGGGCAGTTGCTCAATTCAGCTACCATGACAGACTCCTTGAGGCAACACTTTAACAGCAGTTCATAAGCAATCCTCATGAAACACCACTCCTCTACTTGAATGTACTCGTAAGTTCGACCACGTCACCAAGGCCTATACAATTCTCCCGAAATATAGCGCGCTTTCATGTCAAGGCGTGCATGGAGTCCTTAATCTCTGCTCGTTATGCTGCGGGAGGCGGATCCAATGGACCTCCAGATAATGCGTCCTGTTATGCGAGGGAATGTGTCCACTAATCAATGTCGGACAACTCAAACACGATGCACCGACGCCGGACGCAGGGATATCCTAGTAATGAATCTGGCTGCGGCCGGAAATGCGTCCCCTAATCATTGTCGCACAACTCAAACACAACGGTGAGTAGATAAAACACAGGGAAATTCACGAGAAAAATCTCATAGAATACCAGCTCCAAGTAATTGCACAAGAAAGTATGATACGCACAGAAAAGATCTTTTTTTTGCAGTGCATATTTAAAAAAACTAGGAAAGTGACCGCAACCGAGCAGTCTACCTCGGAATTTATGGAGCCTAAAGCCCCGTTCACGCTATCCAACTCTTCATCAATCACGAACACGCCACGACGCAAACAAAAACACAAACTCTTCTCAATCGTGTCCAGACTTCATTTGGCTGCATGAAGTTGTACGAGTGCAGAATGTTACACAATTTGAAACAATGTAAACAAACTACACTGCTCCTCGACTATGTGTATAGAGTTGATATCTAATTGTGTTTTAATTTTATATCTCGGCATTTGTTAGTCATTTAGGTGTGTTTTTTATAAGGATAATGAAATTTTTACTCGTGTTTGGAAAATCTGAAGCCGTTCATCTTCTAGCAAAGTCATGCCGGTAGATGCCAACTAATATTTATGCGGTTGCCAGCTACTGCCGGCTACTATTCATGCTAAATTAACTAATCCCTAATTTAAATAGGGTCATAGGACAATATTAAGCTAAAATAAAATGAATAAATTACCAAACTAATCGTTTGCAATCAATCATCAATTCATTTGCACACGATATACATAAACAAGCGAGTGTCCGCTGTTTCTACTAAAGTGTGTGTTCGAGTTTTCCAACGGAATCGTAATCACAAACACACCGAAATCTGTCAGCCCGCGCAGTATTTTTGTATTCGCGGAGAGTTGACGAATACCAAATTCGCTCCAAAGATTGGTAGTGTGGAAGGGGCTTAACCCAACAGCAAAGCGAACACCTTTACTACCACACTCTCCGTAACCGAGACGCCCTCATGAAGACCAAGTATGAAACTGCAGCAGATAAAGGAGCCCTCAGCGTCATGAAGCGACGACACGACTTTCCCATCGCGTCTGGGCCCTTCAATGGCCGTATAAATATAAGCGAGGGCGAGCAAAGGGTGAAGGGTGAGCGAAGGGTGATGGTAAGCGAAGGGTGATGGTGAGCGAAGGGTGAGGGCGAACAATGGGTGAGGGACACTAGTACGAGAGTGAGGGACACTAGTATAGGAGTGAGGGTCACCACAGTTGCAGCGAGGGACACTAGTGTAGAAGTGAGGGACACTAGAGTAGGAATGAGGGCCACCTCAGTTGGAGTGAGGGACACTAGTACAGGAGTGAGGGCCAACAACAGTCAGAGTGAGGGGCACTTGAGTGGAAGTAAAGGACACACTGGAGTGGGAGTGAGGCTCACAATAACAGTAACAGTTGAGAGGGATGCCTGAGAACGATCTCGGTCAGACGGCGCGACCAACGACACAGTTCGAGCGCTTGGCTCGGAGGGAACAGTGCGCGACATGAACTCGTTCGAAGAATGCGGGCGCGGCGCGAATGAGGCCATAAAATATAAATTGCTTTTACGACGGATAAACGCAGGTCTTTCATACGCGCGTAGGGCGTATAGAGATTTCGAGTAAATAGGATTCTGATTGCACGTAAAAGCGGGTATCACGGCCCTTCGAGCTATTTGAAGAATCCTAGTATATGTTGACACGCAGGCAGCAGCGGGGTGCCCACACATGCAGCACGTGTGATGCCGGCGGTCAAGCTGGAGACAACGTGTTCCTAATGGTCAATTTATTTTTTGAATGAATGAATTGTCATGGAAGATATCGTTCACATCTTATGCACGTGCGTGTAAGGGTTTGAACGAAACTGTTGCAATCTAAGATTCAACTGCATTAATATCAATGTCCATAATTCTTGGCAGTCTTTGAAGATGGCAAGAATTGTTCAAAAGGCACGTCCAACGGGAAAATAACTTATTCAAGTAAATAACTTTAGAATAGACCGTTCTGATAAGCACATTTAGAGACATGATGCAGAACAAGGGTTAAGAGCAACTGTTCTAAAACAAAAAACCGGCGGAAGACGAACAGCTCTCACACTTGAGGTCATGTCTCAATTAAACATTTAAGCACAAAAAGATGCCGAAGGATTCCTTTTACAGATGAATAGTGTAAGAAACTCTGTATAAAATTTCAGCGAAAGATGTTATAAAATAATAGAAAACGAAAAAAATTATTTCTGATTTCTCAGAGTAGAAGTCCTCGTATTTTAACAATGTTAGCAAACAAGATGTACATTTTCACAGGTTTCAAGCCAAAACACGAGCAAAATATAGAGCAATATCTGCATCAAACTGCGCAAAACTGGCGCGTTAGCAGACATCGATACGACTTTGGTGCGCTAAGAGGACGACGTCGTCCAGCTTACAAGAACTGGTGAGGGACGGCGAGGCCGCGACGGGGCACACGGCCCCGGCCTGTGGGGGAAGCTCAGACCCAGAACTGGTGCACTGGAAGTCATGAGCCCCTCCTCCGGCAAGGCGAGCTAACTCTCTACAACCCAAAAGGGCCACACGATTTTGTTTCATAAGCGTGCTGCTAGTTCTCGTAAAACGCTGAATGCGGTCTTATTGCATATATCTTGTTTCAAAAGCATGCTGCTAGTTCTCGTAAAACGCTAAATGCGGTCTTATTGCATATATCCGTACATAAGGTCGTCCCTATTTTTTCGTACAAAGCTTAACACAGCCTCATCACTAAATTAATAACTGCCGTAAAGGGTTGTTAACTACCTACTACCTAATGAGTACGTCTGAACTTTATGCGGGCAAGCTTGACAAATTTCAAGATTTCAAATAACACCAAGTATAAAATGAGTTTACATCATTTAAAATCTGAAAACTCGCCTGAATATGGCGGACGATCGTCACAACCCTACAGTGGCAGTCATTGGCGGGTCGAGGTCTGAGCTGCAGCGCTCAATTCGCCAAATGGATGCGTCGAGCTCCGGCCTAAAGAAACTCCCACGAAGTAAACAAATGAAATCGCAAATTAGTTTGTATAATTTGGGTGGCGAGGAGAAAAGAGTTACCCCTCGGCACTGGAAGCATCACATGATTAAACGCGAGCCAATGTTTTAGGTGTGATCCTGTACCAGCAGTCGCATCGCACGAACAACGACTATCAATGTTTTCTCGTGCACCGAGCAGCAACGAGTGACTCTTATGACACAAAAAAAGTTAAGTAACGGAGAACAGAAAAGCATTAGAACAAAATGTTAATTCAAGGAACCTGATTTGAAATACTTATTTACTGCATCAATATTTTCAATGGATAATTATTCGATTTGTCAAACTTATGTACCGTATGAGTGCGGTTGTATGGATACTTATTCACTTTGCAACACTTACATTTACGAAATATGAGCAATAATTACATATGAGTCTTGTTGCGCGCCTGAATATTATCTGCAGCATTCAATGCAGCACAGACACCAGACCAAATAGACAACAATGTTCAACAAACCGCTGAATGTTACTCTCTTTTTCCCTCCTTATACTGAACATATTGATACAGAAAAATTATCCTTTTGCGAGCTAAAAATGACGATAACCTTTTTGTGGGACCAAACCTTGAAGTGGAGAATGAAGAGGTAAAACACAGCACCTAATAAAATGCCATAAAAATAATAATACTCAACGTAATAAAATTGATCAAAAATATCGCAAGCTACGTACTCTAACCTAATAAAAATAAACGAATAAATTGGAGCACGTGTTTCCATACACAGCAGAGGAAGACCGCCAAGAATGGCAAGTCAACACAGCACGACGAAGCAAAGTCGGCTGGGTTTGCCTCTCAAGAGCCCAGTCGCCGCGAGCCCGCGACACCTGAATGAGCAAACAGACGCTACCCGTTTTCCATCTCGAGAGGAGCTCAGGAATTCTGAGCATTCGCGCCAAGTTCCAAGATTTGTCAAAGAGAATTACAGCAGAGCACCTACAGCTTGTAAAAAATCTAACATGAAATAGGTTTCATGGAGTAGAAATAACTCTGTTAAATGAGTGATAAAACTATTAACCTTATAAAGGGCCGACTGACTTATTTGAATACTTATTTGAATATTTAATGGTCGTTTATCATCAACCCACTCGTGTGCATATTCGCCCTAGTCTTAAATTAAACAATAATGATTCAAAAATTAAGTTGAATCACTTTCAATGTCCATCACGAATGCCACTGGTTATCACAAAATTAAAAGCGATGAAATAAATATGGCATTGGAATAGACAGCATCAGGCCATACTTGCGAGCGGGCGCGGAGTGGCAAAGAAGATAAGCTCTTCATGAATTTCGACACAAGTTTTTAATTTTGCGGTGTGTGTCGGTTCGGTTTATTTCATAGGATTCCATATGTTTCAAATTGAATTTGGCCTTATATAAATACAAACAATTCCAAATCAGAAAGTCGAATGATGTAGCGTAACGAAAATTGCTACATTAAGGCCATTAATTATATCCCAAATATTTTTTTCAACAGCCTTCATACAGGACACAGGTAGTGAGTTAATATGAGTTAATTTAACGCACAGCGCAGGCATGTCTACGAAAACCCCACCTGAGGTGGGGGAAATAAATTACCCAGAGCACATTCGTAGTACCTCATTGGAGTAGCGACACTGGATGGTGCATCTCAGAACTCCTACGATGCATTTAATAAAATAGCCATTGAGGCCTCACCGCGAACTGCAATGCTGCTTGATAAATATTAGTAGGGTTGGCAAGCTTCTACATCAACATGGTAAATCTATCGGCAAAATAAAAGCTACACACTGTAGCAGGGCGATGAGGTTTTCGGAAGCGAGGACAGCACGAACACCCAACACCGAGCGTGCGTTTGACGCACCCACGAAGACGGGCGAACATGGCGTGACGGCCCCGCCTGCGACAGTGCACATTGATTGAGGTGGGCTTTATTGACTGACGCGTTGCGCCGAGGCCGCATGGGGCAAGTCCCAAGTAAAGACGCGCAACTGCGATAGCTAGTCTTCAGCAACTTTGATGCGTTAACCCTGAAACGACCGAATCATGAGACTGCATTTAGCTTTGCACGACAAACTAACAGAAGTCGTATGCATGTATACGATAAACTGCATTTAGCTTTGCACGACAAACTAGCAGCAGTCGTAGGCATGTATGCGATAAACTGCATTTAGCTTTGCACGACAAACTAACAGCAGTCGTATGCATGTATGCGATAAACTGCACCTAGCTTTGCATGACAAACTAACAGCAGTCGTATGTTTGTATGCAATAAACTGCATTTAGCTTTGCACGACAAACTAACAGCAGTCGGATGCATGTATGCGATAAACTGCATTTAGCATTGCACGACAAACTAGCAGCAGTCTAGAGAAGCAGGCCCATATACACTGATCATTACAGGGATACTACGAACGCTTTTGTGACTCAGACTAACTCAGATTCACAGTCAAGAGGTCCACTTTCAAAGCAAGGACAATAAGGAAAAACTGAACCGAATCGCGCTACCGAAATGCGATTGATAAATAAAGGTTTCGTTATCAACATTAATCAAACAATCATCTGCTATTCTCTTTCGAAAAGTTATGTACTTTTCATTCAGTTTAATTTCGAATAAAAAATGTTGCCTATGTAAAGAGAATTAGTTGTAATACAACAGTTTACGGCTGAGGTTAAAAGCGTAGCTATTTTTTACCAAACAAACACGAGTATGTTCACGAGGGGTGTTACCTTCAAATGAAATTCAAATAATATGACGCAAGTTAAATGTGTCAGCGAATATTATACATCACTTCGAGAATGACTGGAAACTCCCGATTTGTAAAAAATGTACCAATCTAATACAAGTATAAATAAAATTGATCGAACAGCGTAAAATGCAGCAGAAGCTTCAAAAAATGCGGTGAATGAACGTCTGTGCTGAATGTGCTGAGCGTCTACCGCAATTTGTACGAATTCATCCGATGACACAAATACGAGCAATACACTTCGGGCAAGTTTTAATAAATAACGTAAAAAATAAAATATATTTTTCAATGCTCCCAAAATAAATTTAATTTGAACTTACCCATCTCTCAGCCACTTAAAAATTTGACATTACTTAGCCCAATTAAATTAGAATCTAGATAATTTCACAGTGGAAGGGAAAAATTTTGCTTAGGACACTCATTTTGAGCTACAAGACAGCGAACAAAAAATGAACGAAGCCTCGGTAGCCTCTACTTCCCAAGCTGTAAAAAAGAAATGGCAGTAAATCCGGTGACGCTAAATTACACAAGGCAGCCTCGTCAGCTGAGGGCAAACGCTACACCCAGATCCATCCATACCTGGTGGGTGCCCGTCCCAACGGACGGAGTGCACACGTACCTGAAACAAACGAAACGTGCTTTAAAAAACGGAGTTTGGTACGATTCCGCATAGTATACTTAGAAAATTGTAAGTGTTCTCATTAACCTTTCATCGTCTGTATGAATTTCAAAATCCCCTTTTACAAGGATGTTGCTAGTATTTTGTGTAAATTCGAGGTAGTCTTATTGCACATAAGTATACAGAGCGGAACAACGAAGTGTACATTATGTTTTCACAATCTTTTAGATGTCATTTATAATCAATTTCATCCTTTTATTTGCAGATGATTCATTAGTCTATACAGCTAACTTCTCACATTTATATTAAAATACAACTATATTTTTCAAAGTGTCCAAACACAGAGGACTGAAAGTATGGAAAGCCTGTATAAGAATGGAAAGTCAGCTTCAGAAATTTTCTCATTATTACGTAATTCTGCAGCCGGTCTGGCGTTTTCAAAGCAATCAAACGACTCAAAGACTGGCCTTCCAAGAATCGGGAGTACCCCCATGAGACCAGCAGGAACAAAAAAGATCATCAGGAGCCCCAGACCAAAGTTGCGAAGAAACCCTCGATGGAGTGCCAGAGACTTCGATTAAGAGGCCAATGTGAGCCATTCTACTATGCTGAGACTGCTCAAAAATGATCTTGGAGTAAATAAAGGCACACAAGATCCTCAAAAAGCTGTTTCTTTTAGAAGCAACAAAACGAAAACACTCAAACGAGCGAAGTTGCTTCTGCTAAAACTTATAAATGGCACACAGCCTCAAGTACACTAGTTCGATGAAAAATTATTCAGCGTTCATGCCATCCATAACTCTCTAATTGATGGCGTATAGGCAGAATACAATGAATAGGTCCCCGTTGAATGTAGCACATCATGCAGAAGACAAAAACTAGCTTCGGTTATGGTACGTGTGGGTGTCACATGCAATGGTTAGAAAACTCCTTTGATTTTCATTAAAGAGGCAGATGAGATAAAGAGACATTCATCTCAGAATGTTGTATGAAAAAGTGGCAGGAAATGATGGCATTACATTTCAACAGGACGGAGCCACCTCTCACACCGCCAAAAGGGGTTCAATCCTGGTGCTGGGTCAATTTTATGGGGTTCTGGTCCAAGGAAATCTGGTCCTCTTGCTCACCGGACTCGAATCCGATGGACTTGAAGGTGCGGTCTGTTTTAAAATAAAAGGTTTGCACTACATTGTATAGAAGTGTGAATGCTCTAAAGCTAAAGTTGAGACAAAACTGGGATGAAATACTGCTGAAACCTTGCGTAGCTTATCTTGCGTATCACCTTCGAGCAAGCTCTTCCTCGACTACGACATCTCATCAGAGCAAGAGGAGGATACATTAAATAAACTTCATATATAGGCTGAAGGAGTATTAAATCACCTATCTTGCTTTTGGTCCTCAAAATTCCGAAATTATTTTTTTTCTATCAGTTCAAATAAGCATTTGGCAGTCCACACTCCGCTGTTCCGCCCTGCACATAAGGCTGCAGTATAGCGTCTTGTATAAAGAGAAATGTAGCCTCGTCACCAAAATCATTTGATCGGTGAAAAGTTAAATATCTTCGACGCTCAAAGAACGAATTTTGCGAACTAAGTGAGCGAAGTACATATGGCATTAAAATTGAGAAGAACCTAATTTTTATAGCCAATGTCCACTCAATTCTTAAACAGTAGGCAACAAGAAACTTGCGATGTTGATTCAACCAACAAAGTTCAAAAATATGGCCACATCGTTACTTGCCGAACGATGAGTCTTCAACGCTGAGATTAACAATAAGCCAAATCTTACGGCGACCGTAATTGGTTCTCTAGCCGATTTCATTTCTTCAAACGATTCCGCGCACAAAGCCTTCGACATAAAGGAAGAGAATGAAGCTTTCTTTCGGCGAAGCTATGGAGTTTAACGACAATGGGGACGTTTACGAAAGTTAAAAATTGGATACTTGAATGAGAGAAGCCCGCATTCCAAATAAGGAATTTGCGGGCCGTTCTCGACTTCCTACGGCTACCGAGAACGAGATTAAAACTGCAGGACAAGCGAGAACAGGTGAAGCTGCAGGGCGTCGTGGCGAGACAGAAAATCGCTCAGACCAGGGAGCAGAGGGTCAGGAAGAGCAGCGTAACTCCAGTTGAACGAACCAAAATCGAACCTGAAATTTGAACCAAAATTGAACCTGAAGTTTGAATGCGAATACGTACGGGTCCTCGAATGTTAGTACCAGAATAAAGTGCACAGAAAAATGTGAAGGCCGATATAAAATATGCACAGTAAGTCAGATCGAATGCGTCATGTACTTTTATAAAGTATCATGCAAATACGTGACATTTATTTAGAAATACTGAAAACAATTTTAATGCAAATTTTTGCAATTCCTACATCCATGACATTGAAACAACGATTTGATTAGGCACATTTTTCGTATCGTTGCGTTGTGCTACCGAGTCAATCAAATTCCGCTGCCAAAACTTGCGCAAAGCGGCAGAAAACAATTCGAAGAGGCGACTACGTGGAGATCAATACACGATTGTCCCTTAGGTTCTCCAGAGAGCAGTCGCCGGACTCCCGAGTCCCCTGAATACATATATCACCGTCGCATACAATGGTAATATACGTTTCTCAGAGGCATGCCTAGCTCAGTTGTACGTGTCTCCCGTGGGTATCTTTTTCACGGGTGAGCTGCTCTTTCCTAACACAATTTCACTGTGAGGAGTGAGCAATATGTGTAACGCGGCCACGAATTTCATGAGATACTTGTAACCCTTGGTACACGTAATTGTTTTACGCAAGGTTTCATTTGTGTTCGAATTTTTATACCTAGGTCTTCAAAATATGTGATGTGGAATCTAAAGTACATATTTCTAGCGCTTGGCACTTGTACAAATTCTTAACACAATTCGAATCGTGCACAAAATGAGAACGACATACACGTCTATCAAGCACCACCTGTACTTGCTTCATCAGTAGTAACAGGATAATGTGTTCTGGTTTAAATCTTAACGACCGATAGTGAACAACGAAGGCAAATCGTAAAAGGGAAATAAGGGTAGCAATACTTAATCTTTACGAGGGTCTTCAACAAGTTATAATTTCTTTCATAGGCACAGAGTTCAAATGCAGGCAAAGGCACGAAAATATTTAAAGTAAGCGAAGAGTTGTGTGAAGATGAACAAATAAAAGGAGAGTAACCCTCGATAAACGAACAACTCATCCAACTCATTTTCTGTATAAGCCACTATAAAGTGAAAGGAAAAATTCAATATCATAGACGGAGAATAGGTGAAGCTTTGCAGTAGCGCAAAGGACGCTCGAGCGGAATGTGCAGACTGGTACCCTACCACAGACTCAGTAAGCGGATGGGTGAGCAGTAACAGCCTATTTTCTTCACATGGAGAAATCTTAGGATAACACCCACGAACTTTCAGACATCAAATTCCAAGTCCATTCCCCGAAGGAGATTATGAGTAAAAAAGTAGCTTCATACGACCATCATACGGGAAACGTTTTAATAAAACGCTTTGAGACCGAGGTACCACTCATAAGTTCACGTAAACAACTTTAGAAATCATTTGTATTCACAAGCTTAAACTAAGCTAGAATTTCCTAATCTCTCTCATTAATCGTATGAAACATCACTGTTGACAGCAACATGCTGCTACACTATACTGGTGCGCATTTCAGTAGTTGGAGAGTCTTGTCAGAACGCCGAGGAAAGTTAGTCACATACTGAGATAATGCGAGTGGCGGTGGGGATGTGATGTTCCGATACAATATGGCAACACTTCCCTCAATACCCACAAACTTCAGCAATCAGAGTTGTGACAGACAGCACCTCGCTTCCAGCAGCCCGCCTTCGTCAACACTTGAGGAACATATCGAGTTTCACAGCAGCTGAACAGTATATGAGCATACAAACCAGATAAATATTTTCGCTTCCTAACAAAGTTTGCTTGATATTTTCACGATGGCGAGATCAAATAAGACCTCAGTATGTCTTTAGACAGGTTGTGCCGTAACGGTGCCATACTCCATAGGGTTTCATAGCTTAATTGTAACTTTCCGCTAATAACATGGAAGTCAAGGTTCGCTTCCCGGCTGAACAGGCGAATTTTTATGGAACCACCAAGAGCTTTCTTGGAAAATGAAGCAGAAACCTCAAATTCCTTATATTATAGATACGTTTGCATGCATGGTATGTACGCATGGTATGTATGCATGGTATGTATGCATGGTATGTATGCATGGTATGTATGCATGCGTGTAGGTATGTTTGTAGGCATGGTATGTATGCGAGTAGATATTTTTGCATGAATGTCATCACTCACGCGGTAGTAATGATAAGGCATTGAGAATTCCAAGACGTACTCTTTGTCAGCGTTGTTGGAATTAATAAAATGTAAAGTTTTGTGTTTGTTCTGTCGAATGAAAACACGTACACAAATGCGTAGTGAGGTTTTGTTCCGTAAAATGCCGACGGTGGTTTGATCTGTCTTCGTTACTTGGAATGACAAAAACGTGTCACATTTTTTCTACCAATATAAACTGAATTAAATTGCTCTTCGTTTTTGAAGTTTATAGGCTTGAAATCTTTGTAAAATGAAATCACGAATCTAGCGATACTATTTGCTTAAATGAAATGCTAGTGAAACAAAAAAGAGCTAGAAAAATTTTCAATACATCGTTGTATATCAAGAGTCCAAGATTTCAAGAAACGTATGAATCAAAAAAGGACACTTCATGAAATGGCATGTCATAATTGTTTCATGCTGGTTTCAGAAATGAGTGTCAATATTAACTCTTAATTGTCACTCTGTCTTTCCAACTCGTCGAAATATTTTTCGCTCTAACACATGTATGCATGCATGGTATGTATCACATGTATGCATGGTATGTATCACATGTATGCATGGTATGTATCACATGTATGCATGCATGATATGTATCACATGTATGCATGGTATGTATCACATGTATGCATGCATGGTATGTATCGTATGCATGCATGGTATGTATCACATGTATGCATGCATGGTATGTATCGTATGCATGCATGTAGATATATTTGCATGAATGTAGATGTATTTGCATGCATGTAGATGTATTTGCATGCATGTAGATGTATTTGCATGCATGTAGATGTGTTTGCATGCATGTAGATGTGTTTGCATGCATGTAGATGTGTTTGCATGCAGGTAGATGTGTTTGCATGCATGTAGATGTGTTTGCATGCATGTAGATGTGTTTGCATACATGTAGATGTGTTTGCATGCGTGTAGGTAGGTGCATGTATAGTATGAATGCAAGAGTGTAGATGTTTGCATGCGAGTAGGGATGCATGCATGCGGGTAGGGATGCATGCATGCGGGTAGGGATGCATGCGAGCAGGGATGCATGCGAGCAGGGATGCATGCGAGCAGGGATGCATGCGAGCAGGGATGCATGCGAGCAGGGATGCATGCATGTATGCACCTATGATGTATGTATTAACGACACGACAACAAGCGAAGGTTACCGCAAGAAGATTTATTAAAATAAAAAACCTGAGAACAACAGCTAGACCGGCAGCACTATGATGACGTCAACTGCATAAAAATCTTTCAGGATTCATGCAGGAGGAACGCACGCTGGCGGGTATGCGATTTTTCAGCTGTTCTTCCCTCCACAAACGTTGACGTGTTCGCACTTTAATGACTAATACGATCACTAGTTTTAAGTTCTATATCCACATGGAACGCGATCCCATAGGGAGAAGAGAAGGGACCATTTAGTATGAACTACAATGGCTGAAATAAGTATTCGTAATGTACCAAATAATTTACATTTTTTGCTTTTCAAAATATTTGGGGAAACCTTGGAGAATAGTGAGTACTAAATGAGAAAAGGCAAGGTCAAACACTTTAGGTAATGTCCAGTGAACAATAATTTTTTAGAAAATGTTTAATTAAAACAGAAAAATGAAAATACAGAATGGTAAAAACGTTTGGGATCAAAGGTTCAAAATCCTCGAGTGATTCAATTCAGCACCACCAGCATGCTTAAAATGGACAAAATTTTGTTCTTACATTTTATAGATTATTCCAAAATTGTCTACGTAGTCAAGGAGAATAGATTGACCGGCTTGGTTTTCAGTGAGGTAACAGACTCTGCCTAAGTAACAAGTCTCCGAGTTCT
>VOMN01136658.1:0-15849 GCA_014899125.1 Orchestia grillus | reverse complement strand
TCATATCAAGAGATCGTCGACTGAAATTTTTGCCCTCATTAATCAAAGTATTTTTTAGGTCACGTCTGAATTCGAAAGCATCAACTGTTCTACACTCAGAATTCGTAAATATTTAAAAGCGGATTTCGATTCGCTCATGCGAGTTGAGAAGGCAGTAAGAATGTCGATCTCGAATGCGCTTATTTATCATGAAATGTGCGAAGCCCCCAAAAGCGTTACTCCATTTTGCACCCTGAACTACGCCCTGCTTCCATGAATTCTAATTTAGAAAGTGACGTATCACATAAAACTTACGAGTGACATTGTCCATGAGCACATTTTGGTTCAGATATTTTTAGTTTCCTTTGTGCTGTGGTGGGCTTGTCTTCCTGGACTCAGCAAGAAAACTGACTGGTTTATGTGACGGCCATTACCCTTATCTCCTTGTTTTCATTAAATTTACCCGAAAATTCGTTCGCCTTTTCCCGCAGAGAGACGTGCTGATGCCTATCAGCGGCGAAGTGCGGTCTGACGTCCGGCATGGTGGGTTCGGCAGCTCCAAGCCAGGCCAAAATTTCGTGCCCGTCTATGGGGGCCAAAATCAGTACTCGTCATCTTATTCATACGGCGCAGAATCCCCGGTTGACGGCGGGCGGCGTTTCAGTCCACCTCTGAGCAACGAACATCTTCGGTCTGAAGTTCCTTTCTACGACTTACATCAGCAACCTAGTCTTATGTACAATACTCTGCCTTCTTCCAGCCAACTCCACAAGTCTTCTCATTCTAAGAGAGTAGAAAGTGCGTATCAGTCAAAAAACCCTTGCGATAATTCCAGCCCGTCGATGCAAAACTTAGGACGTAAAAGCTCAGTGATCGACTTGGATGATCCAGTAAAGTACGATGATGTGCGTGTGAAGATGGATGGAGCACGCTCCACTGAGGCAGCACCTAGGAGTCCTAATGCGGCACCTTTGCCAGGGGAGACTGGGAGAGCATTAGGGCAAACCAATAAGATTAAAAAGATGGACGATATTTGTGCATCGCCCAGATACCCTCGCTCTCCTGTAACTTCTCCACAAAGGGAAAGTGTTGTTTAAAATTTCTATTCTGCTCTCATGTTACCTATTGATACTACTTCTGTGAAATATTGTTTGAGATGTTAAACCTATTTTCGGGAATCTTTAATTGTAGAGTTTTGCAAGAGGAGTGTCAGTGTCTTTAAGACTTTGAGAATGAAGCTTCAAATGAGAACGTAATCGCACGTTATCAGTGTGCAGTGCCATCGTACTTAACATGTTCATATTTTATGCATGAAATTCTAGTCAAACATTGGTCATGTTGGTTGAAACTTGTGTTAAAGTAACATAAGCTCCAAATGCTCGCTTACTGCGAAATTGTTTCATTCGTGCGATAGGAGATTATGTTCGGGAAGTCACAGTGAACTTGCATTTACATTTTCACTTATGATTACTCGTGAGAAACCTCCTGAAATACAGGGTGTGTCAAAAACAACGAATCACTTTCTGTTTGCAGTGAGTGATATCATGATTACCAATTTTCATATTACAATACATGGATTAAATTTTAAGGCAAAATTTAGAATATTCAAAATGAGAAAATAGGCAATCATGATACCAAGTAAAGCAAAATAAAAAGGATTCACTACTTTTTACTCCCCTTGTAAATAGTATGAATGATTATAGGCAGGAGTGAAAGTTACCCTTACTGATATCAATACCAACTTGAACCCTTCGCATTGTGTTTTAAGCACGTCTACATATTAGGCGTACGTGTACAATGGATTGGATGCGCGCTGTTTTCAGATCTTGCAAGTCATCCAACGTGTACAGACAGTCTTGACACACTGCAGATTTTTTTGCTCCGCCTGTACAATAGTGATTTCATGTGAATTCAAATTTGGTGAATGAGTAAGGGGGGAGGGAGTTAGGGGCGAGCATTTTTTGAAATAATACGGCCTCATAAAATTTTCTCTGAAAACTAGATAAAGGCAGACTTTCCGAGCACCCTGGACGTGGCATATTATTTAAATGACAGAATAGATTTCTTCTGATTACCGGTGAAATGCTTTGAAATTACAGAGGTGGATCAACTGCGTACTGGATTTACGTTAAAAGAAAACATTTTTTGCTGCTTCTACCATTTTACCAGGAAAAAATTATAACTGACACTTTTGATTGAATTTTGTACCTTAAAACATTCCAAGTCTAAAAATGAAAGTATGGAACGGCTGGCATGGAATGAATTTATCAATCAATGTTATGCTCCTGTATTTCTCGGGATCATCAATTATTGTGGATAATCTAAATACATATTTTTTCTACGACCCGCATTTTATTTCTGACCTTCGAGTACAATTTAGGTACTGTCTAACTTCTGTGAGCTGAGGAAACGTTGGCCACATTTTCATTCAATTCTATGACACGCACTTCAGAGCGCATCCATGAGAGGTTCTGTAAAACGGAGTTTAAGTGGTTCTGAGACACTCCTTATTTTTCTAATTTTAACCATGTTCAAAAATTAATTTCTGAGAGTTTAAAAGCAACCTGACGTATTACATGGATATTAGCGTAGGCAAGATACAGATTTTCTCTTCACAGTGATTGCTGAAAATCAAGGAGATTTTCTCGTTCAATGTTTTCTTATATGACCATTTACAATATTTTTAACTAAGCGTTTTGCACTTGATGGCAAAAAGGTAAAGGTTACTTCCCAAGGGCATCACAAGTCTTGATAGAGAACATTTCGAATGTAGCGTACATTCATTTCCAAAAACATAATAGCTCTAAATATACACAAATGCGTTTACCCTGAAGTACTTGACAAGTGTGTTTTATATTTGAACAAAAATTATTATAATGTTTAAGTAAATAAGGTAGCATTCAGTCAAAACCAGCTCATTGAAGCTTGACCTTCGGTTGATGATGAAAAATTTCTATGGCTATTCCAACAGCAAGTATGGGGCCGTCTCGGTAATGTTGACGAATGACTGTATTTTCTTCCAACACAGTGTACGTCACGTCAGGGCTCGGCTCGTGGTTCCTGAGCATTTTAAAGGCACCTCCCTCTTTGACTTACGGTCGTCCTCGTTGAGTTAATGTGCTGCACATTAGGAAGAACCTTACAGCCTTCACACGAACTGTTAAAAGATTACGATACATTGGTCAGATTAAAACGAATCGCTGGTCGATTCAAGTTTTTATTCATGTTTAGTCTAGGTTTTCAAGTTTTTATTGAAGATCATGAAGTATAGGTTATCCGTGAGGCTTGTACGAGGGACGTTGCAATTGTTGACACCTTTAAGCACGATTTCATTAGTGCGAAAAGAAAGGCCAACTCGATTTCCCAAGTGTGTATAAAGGTATTTCCTCTCCTGGACTTTCTTTCCGTTAGCAGTAGTGGTTCAGTAGTGCGTTTGAAAATATAGACCTAAAAACGAATTAAAATTTTTCCATAAAAAGCTTGTTAAAAATGGATATACCAACCGCTTCATAGATAATGAAATTTCAATTGGATACTGAGCCACGCAAGTGAACAGTGGAAAATCCGTGAGAAAATAAACTCTGTACAACGAAAATCAAATTATCTGTGGTGCGCTGTACCTTTGCACCGCAACGTACTATCAAGAAGAAACTAAGTGCTGAGACTGCAAGCCCATACATGTACTCCGCAGCCCAGTGCTCAGCACCGATTTCTTTGATGCCATTGATTGACGACTCAGACGTTAGAAGCATGGCATTCTACAGTTTGATGGCACGCATACAACGAAGTCAGCGTATACGGTTGGTTAAAGAGGGATCATTAAGCAACCCATCAGTAAATAGCCTAAAATCAATCAAGTGCCTGCAGACCCTTAAGATTGAAAATGTAAGGAGCAACAAAATTGGAGAACCCTCCACCGCCACCACCACCAAAATCCGGGAGAGAATTATTACCGCCGGTGGCTACATTACTCAAGTGTTGCAGCCATCAGTCTACAGTGCCGCTACTCTCCGTCTCCTCACGGTGCTCCCCGCGCTCTAGCCTTGCAGGATAGGGCCTACTGGACTGGTCCTCTCAGCATCTACTTTTCAGAGTTTATCACCTTACGGCACCAACACATTCCAACTTACTGCACCACAGGCTCACTGGACCAATGCTCGCAGCGCTTCCTTCACTGAGGCGGCTGGCCTTCACAACACTCCTGGCTACTCAGTCTACGCGAGTACTCCTAGGAGATCCTACCTCTTTGTCACTGCATTTTCTAGAAGAAAGCGGTTCTTTTGCGGTAATTACATATTTATATTATATGTTTTTGTATCAGCGACATAATAGTGAATCACTCGCATATTTTTCCCATGCTTTATGATCATGTCAGGTCTATCCTTATCTCGTTAGACGCTCAATGCGACCAAAATTCTAAGAAATCTATCCCTATCAAAAACCAGATGATTCAAGTAAAGGTGAAAGGAGAAAAGCGCCTGTAGGTGCGGAACTCCGCAAATAACATCTTTCCACACAAGAAAATTTTTAAAGCAAAATTTAATTTGTGCTTTGAAACTTAAATGAACCCTCCTTAGAAACCTTGTGAAAACATCGAGATGCTATGTTCTTGAAAATAAATGTATTCAGTGTTCGAACCGCAGGTATTAAAATTTGTAGGGCCTTTGGGAAATAACCTAAGCTTTTTGCAAGGAAATTTAAAAATTCTTACGTGGGAAACTTGCAAAAACAAACAGAAAAATAGGAAACAAGAATTTGTCCTTGGTCTTGAGCAATCCATGTATCAGAAAAAATGTAAGATACATATGCTTCTACTCAGGTAATCATTATCTTATGAATCAATTGTGACATTTAAAAAAATCAGTAAAATGACAGCTATTATAATGGAGACCAAAAATTATGCTCGAGTAAACCGTTAATTAAATGCATGGGAAAAGTAGAAATAATGTTCGCCTAGTGGTTTCTACTCCAAACAATGTATAAAAGTCAATCAGTCCTCAAACAAACAGACGTGAAATATTCTTTCATGCATTAAAGCACGATACGAGATAAAACATAAAACAATTCGTTCAGACGTTTAGCGCGCGAGCTCGTTTTCGAAACAATCTGTACCACAACATTTTAATTTTATATATATATTACCGTTGAAGTAGGCTTGCATTACCAGGCCTGAAAAACGTCAAAAGAGAACTACGAGGTACACTTAACATGCAGTAGGTCCACAGAGTCATACATCACGGAGTCGTACAAAACTTTCTGCCAAATAGATGTATGAAGCGGATTTAAAACCACTTAGCAAAGAAAAATACACGTAAATACAAAATTAAAATCAGAAAATATTTCAGAAAGGAGCGAAGAAAGCTACCGGTTGGCGATTTATTATGGGTATGCACTTCAGGCCTTCCAGTGAAGGTTCTAACTTATGAATGCAAATTACTCTAAAATAAGTAAATCAAAATTAACTGATCAAGAAACTAATATACTAAATCCGCTCTTACTAACATCTTGGTCACGTGAGAATTACAATGTTACCTTACAGTAAAGTGAGAAGAATAGCTTAAAGTTCGACCAGTTCGATAACTCTATCCAGCATGCTTTAAAATTGTGACCTTTATGAATAGTGCTCGGTGGGTTGAAAATAATGCCGGAGTAAATAAAGCTATTCCAATCAAGTTAATCCAAGAGAAATTGATTTTTAGGTGCCCTAATTTACGAGCACGGTGCCATGAGGTTGCTGCTCACCATAGCCAGCGCTTCAGTGTATGTGTTTGGCACAGCAGAGATTTTAAGTTCTTATTACAGAGGGAAGCGCTCCGTGATAGTACGAACATCAATCATTATGAAAGAAGGTTTAGTAATATACAGCTCTTGCATTCAAATGAATTGAAGGCAAATGTCAGGGCCCTATAGGAACGCAGTCATCATATCTGAAAACAAATTCCTTCAAAGCAGCTCTACAGAATCTGCTAAAAATCAATGATAAAGACAACTTTTTCAAGTATTTTCTCTTTCAGCAGCTATGTAAGCGATCCCACGAGATGAACACAAAGTTTGCAGTACTAGCAATGCATTAAATTGAGTTATCAGGCCCGTTAAAAATGTCTTCATTTCAAAATTAGCGTAACGAATCATACGCGTAGAATCAAGGAAAAGTTTAATTTCAAGAGGGTAATTTCACATTTACATTACGACCCTAAAAACTAGAGGTGTGTATTATTGTTCTAAGATTCCCCAGCAGTCTTTCCACTTAAAACGCACAATTTTAAAACGACTTTATTTGCTCGAGATGTGAGGGCACACTCGGAAATCGTCGGCTTGTACCGCAATAGGTCAAGGCAGGGTCCGTGAACTTCAGTCAAGGTCTTTTGTTTGCTTTAAGTCAAAGTGCGGCGAGTTTTCCTGTACAAAATTGAAAAATTTGAGATAGGCTTAGACGAAATAACTCGTTCATGTCTGTGAACTGTTCAAAGTTGTTATGTAAAAGAAACCGGATGATTTGAGAATTTTAACTATAAAAGAGTTCAAAATAATTGATGCTCACCTTTCAAACCCCAATTGGATAGAGCTACGATAACATTCATTATCTTAACTCTTTGAATGCAATCGCATTCAAATATTTCAACACCTTTTTATAAATGTATGATCAAAGCTATATAACATTTATTAATCATAGCCACTTAGCTACATCCACAAAACTACACCCACAATGCCACATTGACAAAGCTACACTCACGCAGCTACCCTCACGTAACAGCACCCACAAGCTCTACCCACAAGCTACACCCACAAGCTACACCCACAAGCTACACCCACAAGCTACACCCACAAGCTACACCCACGAGCTACACCCACAAGCTACACCCACAAGCTACACGCACAAGCTACACCCAAAACGTTACAATGTTTGTACTACTCAGCCAAACAAATACGTTCCTCTACAACCCAAAGAAATACGACGCAAATTTAAATGTCATATATATCAACCGATGTTAGGTTATATTCAAATGGGAATAAATTCCGTAATTATAAAAGCCTTGACCTACAATTAAAATCAATCTCAATATTCATTGTTGCAAAACTTTCCATAAAAAAGAATCTAATCAGGTAATTCTATAACATATTACTCAAACATTTATATTTCCAATT
This sequence comes from Orchestia grillus, assembly GCA_014899125.1. Lineage (NCBI taxonomy): Eukaryota > Metazoa > Arthropoda > Malacostraca > Amphipoda > Talitridae > Orchestia > Orchestia grillus. Next base: position 8,724 of record VOMN01136658.1, on the reverse strand, counting down.
ACAACAAAATTTACGTCGTTTTATTTACACGTAGTACACTATGCATGATGTCCGTGGATAAACAGAATGACGATTTTTCGAAAAAAAAGTGAGTATAAAATCAGGTACCTTGTAAAAAAGAGGGCTGATTTGCTTGTAAGTTATTCTACAAACATGGAAAATTCCCTTGTGTGAACTCACAATGATACATACAAAACAATTTTAAATTTGTAAGTTACTTGGTAGAAGGCTAAAACGATTGAAACCTTAAACTGAGATGCATTTCAACAAAATTTGTTACCATAAATGAAAATTTTCCAAATGAATTGCCATCTAATTTCGATTGAAATAGAAGGCCAGGTTTTGTTAACTCTTCAGAACTTTTTCGCAGCGGGCTTTTCTTGATGCTATAGCTCCACGAATGCTTTTGTTTTGCCTGCTGCGCTGACAAAAAAATTGCTTGTGTAATTAGCAGCAATGCTAAAGGACGTTTTTCAATTTGTAATCATATTTGGTCAGAACAATCTCGTATAGTGCCGAAACTGACTCAAGTGCTTTTCAAGAGAATTACAGTCAGAATGCTTAGGAAGCGCTTTCACATAACTAAGAATGTGTAATGTTGTTTATTTACAATGTTGTTTTTTACAATGTGCGTATTGATGCAGAATTTAGCAAATTCAACAACTATGTTTGCTATTCCTCATACTGTGGTAGATATTTGGTCTCAATAAATGAACGTTTTTCACTTGAACTACATATATACCTACTGCCGGTATCACGGGTCATCAGAAAATAAAAAAAATCAGCAAATATTCAAATATCGTTAACTTAACGTGTACAATGCCATCACCCACGTGATTTGTGCAATGGCGCAATCCCTCAAGCTCCTAAAATGTCCGTTACTCAAGCATGGAACTCCTTCAATAAACCAGATCCGACAATCTCTGATGGAGGCGTTTTATTTTTCGCCTTCAAATGCCTTGCTACACTCCGTAGAAGTCCCTCTGATAGCACTAATGGTCAGAGCTATCGATTATGCTATGGACCATCAGCCCCGGGAATGAAACTCATTCTTCTTCTGCATTTCATTAACCCGAAAAGTATTCGGGGGCAAAAGCACGATTTCCATTTGATACATGGAGGAGCAGGCGCCTTCTCATGGCCGGGAGTCCTCCGGAAATTTTGGTCGATGATAAATTTTCGCCGAGGATGATTCATGAACGTAATAAAAACAGGCGTACGCTCGATTGCCCGGAACACGATAATAACTCTCGCAAAAGTTTTCAAAATTCAAAACTTTCGTTCTCTAATAAAATGAATCAGTGCCCAGCACACATGATTCAACGATGAATTCATGGCACGCTCTTTGGACCCGCGAACTGGACCTGAAGAGACAAAATTGTTTTAAGAACAAATGAAAAAACATTGAGAAATAAGTCAAATTTTCGTTATACAGAATATTGTAAATGGAAGCTCCTTTCTGTTACAGGGTATAATTTTCTATAATTGAAGTAACACTGAGATTAAAAATTCCAGACGATGATAAAACTTAATAATGACGTGAATGCAATTAGTTCCTTTCACCCTAGAAAATGGATTCGAATAATGTAATTTCGGGGTAAATGAAAGATAATTTATCATTTGCTATTGCCAAAATCCGTCGACGTTTAGAATTGTAAGCCGACTCATTTTTCGTAAATGCTTTTTATGGTTACTGTAGTAACACTGAGTAGTTACCATAAACCAAAAGTGTTAACTTTTTTCTTTGCTACAACACCTCAGGAAAAAGAATCCAAACTGATAAGAATGGGATTTGAACACTGGAAAAATGCAATCAACACCTCAGTACCTATTGAGTAACGTGGTATGAACGAAATCAGTTTTCAACCATCTCCTCTCCTCATAAAGTAAACTTCAACGCATTTTCACAATTACAAGACAAAAATAACATGATTGATGACTGAATATCCTTTTGTTAATTATCGAATTCGCTTTGATCCAGTTTAATCATCCAATTACCTTCTCACTGTCAATTTGGTCCTAACTGATCTCATAGCCTCTATGTACTTTTACCTTGGTTTTAAATGAACTATCAACTGTTATAAATCAAAGAGGACTGTCCTAACTATTTTCCTTCTCAGTTGAAGATTTTTCCCAGGAGTCAGAACTTAAAGTAAAAAATTCAATAACCGAATCAAAGTGCTTAGGCATAACAGCATAGGTCGACGTACTTTTTTAAATGAGATAAGCGAATTCTAAAATATTCCTAACTCGATTTTTATCTGAGTTCTAACTGTATATGCTAGAAAAAAGCACAAGTTTTAAAAAAAGTACAGGTAAATAACCCGTAAAATGAGGACCAGTGCTTGAGCACGAGGCCAATTTCTTTGAGAATAGTAAAAGCTTAAACGAGAGCTTTGGATATTTCAGCGAGACTTCTTTCGAGACAGAATATCACTCACAGAATTAGAAAAATGACCTAATACCCCAATCCCAGAAATAGGGTATTTCCAATTTTTTGGGAATTTTTGAATACACGCTTTGTACACAGAAACTGAGAAGTGCTTGTTTAAGGCGCTGATTGTGATAGAGGCTGCCGAGGAACATCTAAGTTGTATGACAACATGATCAAGAGGCTAAGTATTATTTTTAATCGAGTGTAAATTGACAGATGTGACTCATTTTTAGGTAACATTACAATACCTTTAAGACGATCGATGTAGAGTTGCAATGAAGGGATGAAAGAACTATGTAATGGAAACGCGGGTTCTAGAAAGACAAGGAAATCCTGCAGGTGGATGTTTTACCTTGGCAGTTGACGGTGAAGTCATAAACACCAGAAAAGTCGGAGGGACGGACTGGAGAAGGAGACACGCAGGTCAGCCCAATATATTTAGAGTGGGAGGCGCCCAAAAACAAAATGCTTGAAAAAAGGTTTCGTGAAACACAAAAAGTTAGAATTCAATACCAGAAAAGTAGCTATTGGTCTATTGAATTAGTGCAATCGTCTCTGATAGATCTCAAATTTGGCATCATAGCGCTTTACAATTTCTATATTAAAGGAAGTATTGCGAGCGGCGTGTTTGCAACTGACTTCTGCAGAGAATGCCAACTACAATGCATTAACCTAAACACTTTTGAGTGTCACAATTACTCTCCCTTTTGTGAAACAAGCCTCTTTTGAAGCTTAAAAATCTCACTGCGAATGCTATTGTGCACCTCCGGAGGCCACCGTGCGCGTGCCAAACAAGCAGCATTTCCTTTTATGCGTTTGGGAGCCGGCGGAGCTCAAACGGCGCCCGGAGCTTTTACGGCATTGCTCTAACGATGGTCGTAATACGCACGGCCGCGGCTTCAGGCCATTTCAGTTCTTGCAAACGAGCTTTATTCTTCACCCTGGTCAATGAAATCTGACTTTTCCCAACCCCAGTGAGGTTGAAGGATGTGCCTCAGGCTGCAAAAGAACTTTAATCCTTTTACTGGTCCATGAACCTTGCCTTTTCCCATTGCTATCTATTGAGGTGCACACCGTGCTATAGTCGGCACCCGAATGCGGGGCAAAGCATTAGAATCCAATTGTTTACAGAAGTGATACGTAGAAGCTGTTTAATAGTTGAATTTTTCATGAAACGATTTATTTCTAAGCAAATTGACTGCCTAGCGTGCGAAAAATGTCACATTTTTCATAGCAAAGGAATTTTTTACAGTACATTGGGTTGATTGGTTTGTTAAGCAAATCCTTCGTGGACGAACTAAGTCGCTGCAACACTTGTGACCCATTCCGTAAATTCAGGTTTTAAATGGAAGGACCGTACTTTGAAGAGAATGCGGTCAAGATATCGAGTAGAACACGACGTCACCTAAAGCCTACTACGACTGTGCTCTCCCCATTGGTCCTTGGCTCTGCGATGGGCCGCGACTGCGAAAGGGAGAACCGATATCGGGTCTAGTTTTGGGTAGCGTACTCTGCGCGTCTCAGTTTGAAATATGTTACGCTGTGCATCAATAGGTTTCTATGAACTGGACTGCCTACTTTAGCTCAAATCTTTTTTCTTCGGTTATGATATTTATTTATTTGCAGATCATGCGAGTCTATCCATTCATTTCTGCAAGCGCTCACCAGCAATCTGTGAAAATACACTTGGAAAAAACGATAAAACTGGAATAGAATACGGTAATATATCGATAATATGTAATATAAAAGCGAAGAAGAAATTGATGTTATTAAGAGCTGTCTAGAGCCTGGTTCAAAGGTTTTAATAAGATCAAATGAGGTTATTTTGAATTTGAATACATGAAATTTAAATGTTACAACATTGGCGGTAGCCCATTAAAACCCCCACTGATTTGCCGGTGGGGGAGAGTTGCAGGACGAGCGTAATCCTTGGAAGGATTTATTGAGGACACCTGCGGCCCCAGTCGTGCAGAGCTGCTCTCTCGTTCCAGACCGCGGTAATTGTAGTCAATTGTAGATCGGTGTTTGTAGTCATCCGAGAATCTTGTCGTATCGTTGGTATATTCACAGCTTGAAACTAAGAAAAACCGGATTTTAAAACAGTAGAATTTATCGCAAAGTATTGAACCCCAACGATGTGGATCACCAGAGTAGGTTTGGTAACTTCACGACCGACCACACAACTCATACTGTACATGCATTGAAGAGAGAAGATTGAAATTCACGGATGTTACAGCTTCCTTCAATCGAACCGTCGAGACCGAGTTTCGAAATTAAGTAAGGTTTTCCAGGCAGAGCACGTACCCCAACGTATCTGCAGACTTGGAGTAAAGAAAGAATTTCATTTGCTAAATCAGACACATGAAATCATCCTAGTCTGAAAGTGTCGCTTTGTATTCTTGTTTGTCTATCCTTAATGTGAGAGCCTGGCTGAATCTATCTGAAGTGTAGCTCGAAATCTATTAAGGTACCTGATCATGAAATGAAAACTACTGCACGTTGAACGGATATAAATATCAACTCTCCTTGTAAACAGAAGACCTTAACTCAATCAAATGAGCACCACCAAAGGATAAATATTGAGTTCCTTGTCTATATTCTTGCATCCTTTTACTTTATATCCCCCGTTATCGACGGACTTCTCACGCATCACTTGAGTGCGAGCTATGGATGCATCCCCTCATGGCCGATGTCTTTAGCGTTTATGCTACAGATGAAAGTTTGCTAACTGCGAACCACCCGTAAAATAATATTCGTGGCTGAAAAGCTTGGAAATGGGAGTAAGTTATTTGCCACGAACAACTTTCGGAAATGGAAGTCTGCATGAATAATTTTACGCTGTCGTCCTTAATTAATAGTCAACCATTGCGTTGCATCCACTTCAGTTCAGGGTTATCGTGAGAAGTTGCGTTACTCATTAAAAAATATCAAATACTGCTTAAAGGTAGGAAACAGCTAAAAATACTGACAAATCATGAAAGTCACAGTTATTTAATCTAACTTAACATAAATAAAAGTCTTGAGAAAATTCACGGCCGCATGCAGATATATTTGTCACAACACCTTTGTTATCATTGAGCCGAAGTGGTCAGTGATGTGAAAGTTCAGAACAAATAACTTGGCTTCAGGTATAAATATGCAGTTATATGAGCATATACATAGCTCCACGAGATGAAGATTTTATGCTGCGTCGAGACAATACTCCTATAGATAAGAGAGGAGAGCGAAAAGCGCCTACAAAAGGAGGATTCTCAGTTTTCCCGGTGCACAAATTCACTGTGAATGAATTGTCAAAGGCGGCGTATAGTTCTTTAGCTCCCACAACTACCTTGAAAAAGATACGAGTTTACAAACGCATTGAGTAGAATTTTAGAACTGAAATGTAGAGTTCAGAATTTACTAATGCATGTTGTAAACTGCATCAGAAACAAGAAGGAATCGTCTAAAGACCCACCAAAGCGTGGCTTTCCCAGCTCTATGTTCTTATGTTCTCATTGAACACAATTTTTTAAGGGTATAGTTTATTGCAAGCAATTGCTTTTACAGAATGATGAATAATACAAAAGTGTGACTAAACATTTATTTATCCGAATTCGTCCGCCTCTCAAAAGCTTGTCACTCAAATCTCAACCTTGACATTCGCTGTGGTCGAAGATGGCTCATGGTTTCCTTCTATTGAGCCCCTCATGTAAGTCATGTTTTTAACTCGAGACCATTCACAAAAATTCATCCTCGTATAGTCCGCAGCGAAACAATATTCCCATGTTGTGCCGAAAGTCTGCTTCGGAACTTTGTCCCTTATGGAAAAGATAGGCAAAACAACATCGTTGTTTTCCAATAAGGGTAGAAACGAAACAGGTAGTGTTGAATTACTGGAGACTGTTAGAGATGGAAATAGCTTGGCATATAAAAACGATAGGAATAATTTAATTCAGTGGTTATTGCTGATAAATTTTAGCTGTACTTTAAATGAATGCAAATTTTTTTGCAAAGTATTTGTTCAACATAACTCATTCAAGACGTTAAGAAAATACTATGCACAGAGTTTTATGACAGCATCAAAATAGCAGCGGCAATAAAGTTCTCCGCCTATAGTACTGCTTTTCATGGAGGATCTAATCCAACACTCACACTCAAAACTTACTAATTAATTGAATCCTATCAAAGTTTAAATGAATTTAAAGCTAAAAAAGAATTCCAAAGGTAATCTGAGCACTTTTCAAATCCCAACATAACATTTTCTGCATTATGGTGACTGTGGCTAAAGCCCTCTGCAGAATCTGTTCACCCTTTGATTCTCAGAATACGTGAAATTCTCGTTTTACAGCAGTGCGGCCCATTTACTGCAGACAAAATTCTACCATCACATCTAGTAGTACACGTCATAGTGTGGTAAATGATTCCCTACTAAATTGATAACAAATCATATTTTACCTATTGATTTTAATTGACTGGGCTATTTGCGCTGAAAGAGTTTGATCATATAACAAGCACTGTGAATATATTACAAATACCAGCTTACGCAGTATTTCATTTTATCAAATGCATTCAATTTTGCTAAGCCCGTAAATGCTACTGTGGATGGTTTCATCCTTTATCCAGTGAGGTAGTGATTGATAGGAGAAAACATAAATTTAAAACGACCTTCCAGCGATTTCTTCGAATTATGTAGAGGCTGCGATGCGACTTTGAAAGGAGCAACGGAAATGGAATGGAAATTCGACCTTTGACGTAGCTCTAAAGGCAAAAAGCCTGTCATGAATTTATGACTCATTTCGCTTTATACTTACTTATACAAGAACTTGAGATTATTTCTTTAGCATTAGCACCGTGTGAGATTTATTCAAATGCATTCAAGAGTTCGTTTGGTTGAGTTTCTGCAGCTTGATGTGTCGCTAAAACAAGCTCAATTGAAGTCAAAGTTATTCACCCTTGAGATGACCAGGTTTGCTTCTAAATCCAAGGAAATGTGTCCTTAGGTGTTAGAAATACTAGAAACGGTAATTTAATGTAATCAAAAACTGGATTTTTTTATATAGCGTCTTTGAATGTAGGCTTTTGATCGTTGCTTGAGATTGACTTCTGCGACAGAAAGAAATGTAAGTCATTCACAGGTCTGTTGAATGCAATTGTTACGACAAATAAACCAAATATAATTTAAGCAATGCTGGGTTTTAAATTGTGCATCAAATATGGAATTTGAAACTGTAAAAAGAAATAAAGAAACCGAAAATGTATTTTTCTCCCATTAATGAAGTTGGTTTTAATTACACTTACGCGGAACACAAGTTGTGAAATTATTTTTTTTTTGCAAAAAATGGTCGCCTTCATTTGTATGAGGCCTTCATCAACACGAAAATGATCAAAAGAAATGTAGAGAAACACAATTTTGATTTTGAAACTAAGAAATCAGTGATTGGGACTCAAAGCATCATTTCTGAATTAAATGAAGGTTTACAGGAGAGCAGTTTGTTACGTGGAGTAAGAACTATTGAGTTAATTTTGGAACTGCAATACAAAATTTGGAACGGCAGTAGTGTTATTTTCTGACTACTGCCTTTCCCTATCATGGGATACAAACTTCGTTAATTGTTTCCTACTGCCTTGTAATTACAGGCTTAGCTTTAACGATCGGTTTAAATTCAAGCCGTTGTAACGGCAACAATTTGACGTAGAACTAATTGGTGAGCTTTTCGGAAATTTCTGGTATAAAATAAATAAAAACGTGAAAGACCTCATCGTTGATTAATGTAACTTCTAGGAATACCCGGATTTCATCATTCGTGCTGAAAATTTTAATGGGAATAACACAATAAAATCCGTAGAGAATAGACTGAAAAAAACACCGATAAATACAATTTTACAGTTAAGTATTAAAACTTTCAAAGATTAATGTCCACTCATTCACAATGACTCAATAACGTGCAGAACATCCGCACACAGTATACAGTACAGAATACAGTATATTCATCATACCCACTATACTCAAAGTTGCAAGCTGCTCTCGTAACATGATGCCATGGGTGATTGTTCCCTGCGCAATGAATATAAGCAATTGTGTACAAGGGTGTGCTGCATGCTAGAGAGTGGTTATGAATGGGGGATATTATCTTCTAATAGTTAGCTTGGTTTAATTAATACATACGACGCATTCATAAAATATTTGTAGCCAGACATTAGCGCTACATTTTATACCATACTGCATAAACTATTTAATGCAAGGCATTGAATCTTACACATGCTTCAAAAATTCTTAAGAGGAAAGGTACACCCATTTTCAGGGTTAAGAT
>VOMN01136655.1:0-11356 GCA_014899125.1 Orchestia grillus | reverse complement strand
AACACTGTTTCATGTCGTTCTGGGAGGCACGGAAGGCAATATTTCTGTACCGTTACCCGAGCAGCTCTTTATTAAGTTCATCAGACGCCTGGCTGAGCTCGGCACAACAAATCGTCTTATTATATTTGCTAGCTCACGTCTCTCCCAGACCTGCGCACGGGGACTCGGCGACAGAAACACGATGTGTTGTCGCAAGAGCGACAGTGTAGGCCTAGTGGGGCCTGCGGTCTGAGGATATGATGTCTCATAGCCTGCAGGCTGAAGATATGATGTTTCATGACCTGCAGTCCAAAGATATGATGTTTCATGACCTGCAGTCCAAAGATATGATGTTTCATGACCTGCAGTCCAACGATATGATGTTTCATGACCTGCAGTCCAAAGATATGATGTTTCATGACCTCCAGGATAGATTTAGCTGCACTCGCAGTCTCAATACAACTTTATTCTTCTTGTTAAATTAATTTTTGATAGCTTCAGTAACACTTGAGACCATCAAACGTGCACAACGATACGCATGTGAATGCACGTAGAATTTATGCAGGCCTAACAGTGTTCGAGATTAGTATTCGTTTTGACAAAAACAGTTGAAATTTCGTACGATTATGTTTTTATAACTCATGGATAATTTTCAAGGTTCTCTAAAATTTCAGGTCTTGCGCTATCAGAACTGAAAATACTCGAAGTGCAGTTGACCATGTGGGATCTTGTCAATAGACTTTCGCCTTCAAACTTTTGCTTACAGATCTCCGTATGTCTGTAGGTACGTGCATAAAAGCCCTAGCATATAGGTACTTGCATTTAGATACTGGCTCATAAATTCTTGAATAAAAGCTCTGGCATGTAGCCCTATACGTATAAATCCTTCCATGTACATCCTAATATGTAGATTTTTGCAAATAATTCCATGTAAATAGATCCCCCATGTTAATCCTTGCATATAGATTAATATGAATACATACGATCATGTAAATCACTGTATAAAGACCTTCTAAATAGATCCCAGCATGTAAGCCCTTGAATATAGGTCCACGGAAATGTATCCTGGTATGTAAATCTTTATAAATCCCTTCATGTAGATCCTAATTCATAGATCTCTGCATGTAGATCCTTGTAGATAGATGCCTACAGGTAAGACCTTACATACAGATCCTTACAGGTAGATCATTCGATATACCGTAGATCCCTGTAGGTAGATCTTTCTTCGCATGCTGTGACGTCCACCCATTGGTGTGCCATCATTAGTGTTGTTATATTTTTTCAAAGGGCCCTTTTCTTTTACGAACATATCACTCAAGCCATTCGCCGTTCAATTCAACCCAAAAAGTCAGGAATATTGTAATTATTACACATTTTTGCTTTTCTTATGAATTAATATCTAAGTCTTCGCAATACATTAACGAATTCAAATGTTCGGAAGACGATGAGGAATCCCCGAATATTAAATTAGAATATTTCGAGCCTAGGCTTATGCTCGAAAGAGTTATCTACTGAGATAGAAAGGCTAATCATTTAGAAGCAAATATTGAAATATTTTATGGGGTGGTGTACAAACGTGTTCCCCCGCCATGATTGATCTTTAAAACGTTCATGAAATATCCTGCTACAATGTATAGTATTTATCAGAGGACAATTACGTACCGTAAAAGTATCGTTAAACTAAGTAACCATTCAATACACTTATATTGTTAGTTACCAGCACTGAAAACTAATTATACATCATTTCATGACGGCTGTGGTACACTGCATGGTAAAAACAATTACACTGTGGTAACAATTTTCTGTAACACCCTTTAGATTTGTGTACATAGTATTGGTCATGCAAAAGCAAACCGAAAACTTCACTTATTATGCCACAAACGTTTAATACCGAAAATAAAGTTCTGTTGCTAGATAAAATGCATCGCACATCTCGACAAAGATTTCATCGCAGCTAAATATTTCACTGAAAAGTATCCTTACGTAGTTTAAACTGCTGATCAGCCTGCCATATTCTCTCTTGCGTAAAGAAAAAACTGTCAGTTTTGTAGCCGAGGCATTTAGGGATCAAAAGCGATTTGTTTTGAAAGGCCTCTCAGGTCAGAAAACTGTCCAAACTGGATTCGGAGAGCGAGCAAAGGAAGCTGCCAGCAAAGTGCCACTCACTGGCTTTTCACAGGCCCGCCTTCAATCAAAGGCTTGCGGTAATAAAATATCGCGCAAAGACTTGCCTCCCTAAAGACTGTTTAACGTCGCAGAAAAATCTTTCTTTGAAGGCAGTTATTAAGTTTATTACTCAGCCGCATAACTTGTTTCATCACTAAGTTTCCTCAGACGGTGTAAATACAAAGGAGTCCTAAAGAATAGGCTTCGGAGGAAGACTTTCCATGGTATGTTTCAGGTGCTGTTCAAAGCATCTTATGCAAGTAAGAATTAAACAATGTAAAACTAGAGCCCTGCGATATTTTACGTTTTCACGCGTAGAATTTGCTGTGGAAATAAAAATGAATTCATATCTGGATTCCTTCCCTCCACCTTAACGAATGATCGGGCGTTGGTAACTAGGCCCCCCGTCGTAGAAAATTAATTACAATTTTTGTGAATTTATACCGAAGTGAGCCCAGAATTAGGAGAAGGAATGCCAAATTGCATCTATTTAGACCATAGAAATAGTTTATAGGTCTTGGCTGTTTACTCGAGTTGTATTGTAATTATCTTACACTCGGGCACACATTTCTTGTACCTAGAATAGTAAACCTTTCATGAAGGCAAAGATTTATTTCTCACTTGAGGACCCACTTTCCAGATCTCTCTTTTCAAAAGTTTGTCGTGGTATTCCCATAAAAATTAGCCAAGTTTTGCAGCAGGCTTTAGGCAGTTCTTTGCAGCAGAGGCAGTTTTCTGAGGTATTTTGGCAGTTTTGCGCAGATTATCTCTCCATAACCGAGAAATTGGCTAGTGGCTGCCTGCAGATCTCGGCGGTAATGTTCTAAAGCGGACATAACGACTGCGACACTGCGCTGCTGGCCAGAGAACTCTGTAAAGTTTGCTGCACCGATTGTAAATATGTAGAGGCACTAGCGTAAGATTTGAATTCTCGTTTTCGCTTGTCTGGCATAGATCAGCTATTGGATCTTTGCAATACTTCTGCAAATAGACTTTGATAATTTTTTCGAATAAATAAACAACGCTTTTTTAAATTATACGTTGGCAAATTGGCCTTCTGATTTATGTGGGGTGCACCAATTTGTTATTGGAATTAACCTTGAAAGGTTCTTCCTTCTCCCTGTGACACGGTGTTCCACTCCTGATTTTCACACCGATCGAGTTCAAAAGTTTCGTCGAAAACCATATATTATTATCATTATGGATGCAACTCATTAGCAAACAACTAATCGATTGCAAATTAAACACGAGTGCAAGTCTGCGTTTCTGTTTCAATGAAATTAATTTTGAGTTAATTGCTTGTCAATTTGGACGCAAAAACTGCTCCCAGCCGGCGCACGAGCCGCCATGTACACTCACACAAAACTCCACGGAGTTGGGTTACCACATTTAACGTACAATTCTCGTTAGTTGTAGTTGCCTCACTACTAGTGATATTTGCCCCTTTTTATAGCTGCCTTATCATAAATAATACTTATCTCACACGGAACATACCTCAGTGTTTCGAGTAGTTAATTTTCCTCACAGTGGCAGCTACTGTCGTGGCAGATCATGTTCACTGAATGCCATTTTTCCGCACGATGAAGGGGATGACGGAAGCTTTTCTCAAGAAGATAACGCAGCCTCGCATCTTTCTGTAATAATCATTGATGTTCCATTCGTGAACTAACTTTTGCTGTTTGGACTACACCGCTCCCTAGCTCCCGTACTACAGTTCAATTTAAAGCAACTTCATCGTCTCTGAATGGCGCATTTAGAAACGGCGCATGGGAGTTACCTCATAAATCTCTCACAACGTTTACCGTGCTGCTTGTGCAGACTTACATCTGGGCGAACGGCGTGCAGCTCCTAAAATGATTTCTTCACTTTGAAAGTTTGTTTCCGCGAGCACTCCTGCCTGCCTCAGATTATGAGAAGTAAAGAGACTGCAAAAATCACTTACAGGCGTCCTTCTGAGGTTTAAAAGAATGCACCTTAGAATTAATGTGACAGAACTGTTCTTTTATTGTTAAAGTTTAGGGGAGGGCTTGAATGAGAGACGCGTGTTGGTATCGAGCCATTGATTTTAACCCATTATTGTTTGTGTTTCAAGGACATGCATGCATTACTTTCTTCAGGGAAATATACAAAGAGCATTCGCGAGAACTTCGTGTGTGCTTTAGTGAAGGCATGCCTCAGAATTTAATAAGCCCTACCTAAATGGATATCGAAGTCAGGAATGATAAAAGCTTACAGAGATAAACAAGGAAGGCTTTAACAACAGATATCGGAAGCAGCATGGTAATGGAAGCGACGCTGCCTTAAGTCAGTCGAGTGCCAGCGTACCCAAACAACTGCAGCAGGCCACTCAAACCAGGTCTTCAGTCGATATCGATGAAAACCCTCAAGCGTAACAGTGTATGCAGCACAGACCTCGGGCTACAGCCGACTTGAAGCTCGCTTTACAGCATTATAGTTTCCAGTTGAGCCTGGAAACCAAAACAACGCGCTGAGCTTATAAAGGGTCAATGCTGACGCTGCGCACTACACCTACACCCACACACACACACCCACACCCACACCCACACACACACACACACACATGCAGTAGAAGTTGGGAAGGACTCTAGCGAGCGACGCCTGGAGAGAAAGTGGCCGCAGAACGTCACTCGGACCAACTTCTGTTCAGACGACCCAGCTCCGAAAGTTAGGCCATCTGGACCACCGTTGCTTGCGTGTTATTGAACCTCGGAGCTATTTGTAGCTCGGCCTCCAACTCGGAAAACAACGGGAATATCAAGCGAGAATAAATTCGCCGCTACTTATGACCCTCCCTCGCTGACTTACAGCACATAGGGTGTTGTACGGCTGAGTGGCTCTGTGTTGTGCCTTCTCAACGGTTTAGGTTGGGCTGGAAATGCAGGTCGCGTACTGGATTGAAAACATTGACAGCGGCTTGGTTTTCGGGAGATTTCGCGAGTAAGTTATTCTTTGATACGATTTCAAATGATAGTAGTTTAACGAAGTAACAAAAAGTGAAGGAAATCACTGCGGAAACTTATGGTTGATGTGTTAGGTTTGTTTCGTTTGATCATTTGAAGATGAGTTACTGAAAATTACATAACACTTAGGTTGCAAGCTCTTATAGATTTGTTAGTACACACATCTACCCATGTAGGATTCAGACATACGAGACTTCCAAACCGCTTTAGAAGATTTCGTCTACCATGGGGGACTCGTGAAGTCAGTAAATTGGGAAGCTGGATAAAGGGCGTAGGATATCGATGAAAAAACACACACTAACAGTTCTTCAAGCTCGATGGTCACTATTTTAAGAACTGAACGTGCCCGCTCGAGAGAAAATGAATAGATGACAACTCTTACTAGCCGGGAACATTTCTACAGCAGCGTGGTGCGCCGCCCAGCATCTGCTCGGAGTTTGACGTAGGGATAGCTTCGTTTTATGATACTCGCCTGTCATGATACTCGCCTGCATGTTCGCCTCAGGCATTTGAAGGCAGCTGAGAGCTTACTACATCACAACCAGTCAGCATACTCATGCAGTACGGGTTGGATTTGTACACAGGCATGGTACGTCGCAGTGTGCTGACACAGGCATGGTACGTCGCAGTGTGCTGACACAGGCATGGCACGTTGCAGTGTGCTGACACAGGCATGGCACGTTGCAGTGTGCTGACACAGGCATGGCACGTTGCAGTGTGCTGACACAGGCATGGCACGTTGCAGTGTGCTGACACAGGCATGGCACGTTGCAGTGTGCTGACACAGGCATGGCACGTTGCAGTGTGCTGACACAGGCATGGCACGTTGCAGTGTGCTGACACAGGCATGGCACGTTGCAGTGTGCTGACACAGGCATGGCACGTTGCAGTGTGCTGACACAGGCATGGCACGTTGCAGTGTGCTGACACAGGCATGGCACGTTGCAGTGTGCTGACACAGGCATGGTACGTTGCAGTGTGCTGACACAGGCATGGCACGTTGCAGTGTGCTGACACAGGCATGGTACGACACAGACATGACACAGACATGGTACGACACAGACATGACACAGACAAATATGTAATGCTTCCCATTGTAACGCCCATAAATACCAGAAGAAATCCTGGAAAACTTATGGTTACACCAGACAGTGAAGCCACTAGCACCCCATTAGCTCAGAGCCTACTTTTGATTTAGATTCATATCCAATCAATTAGCCTGTAGATTTTCATTTTATTGGTGAACACGATTCTCTTCAACAGTAGAGGGTACGCAAAAAATATGGTTGCACACGTTTTTTTTGTTCTATAATTAATGACACTCGTGCATCTTATCACAGGATGGATTTTTTTTACCCCAAGGTAAAGAGACAGTGGTAAATTTTCATCAAATGATGAATGCATAAGTGCTTTCAAACGTACCCACATAACTCTGCATATGTTATAAATGACCTAAAAGCAAAGTAAATACCCGATCAAGACACTTTTCAACCTCAGGAAGAAAGACTAGAAAATCATATTCATTCACACAAGAATAGAAGCGGTGACTTGCACTTCATCTACGACGTGCAGTCAAAAATAAAACTGTGGTTGAGGGAAGCGTCTCCGCAGAAGGTGCAATCAAAGCGTCACATGTTCCTTCAGGAGCCGCCCTCAGCTGCAGATCGCTGGGGGCAGCGGAAATTGATCACGCAATCACGGCAAAATCCACACGACGAATCAAATATGCTGCATCAGCACCGCCACGCTCTGATGAAGAGTAGATGTCCGATGGCACTACTCTTCGGTCATCCGCGTTGTGGACATCTGGACTTCGGACATCCGCCCAGCGTTGTGGACATCTGGACTTTGGACATCCGCCTAGTGCTGTGGACATCTGGACTTTGGACATCCACCCAGTGCTGTGGACATCTGGACTTCGGACATCAGCCCAGTGCTGTGGACATCTGGAGTTTGGACATCCGCCCAGCGATGTGGACATCTATTCTTCGGACATCCGCCCAGCGTTGTGGACATCTGGACTTCGGACATCCGCCCAGTGATGTGGACATCTGGACTTCGGGCATCCGCCCAGCGTTGTGGACATCTGGACTTCGGACATCCGCCTAATTCTGTGGACATCTGGACTTAGATGGTTCATCTGGGCCAGCACTGCACTGTGCAGCAGCAATCCGTACATTCTTCAAATTGGGATTAGAGAAATTTATTATATTGCTCCCACGATTTATGATAGCGATAGATTAGAGCTCTGGCTTGGAATCGATTAAAGGAAGACAGCTCCTTGCTCTCCCTCACTAAACGAAATTGACCCCACAAGAGTTCAGACCGCAGCAAAGAGAAATGGTGTATGATCTGGAGCTGGATCTAGATTTATTCGAGTCTTGGTCAGATTGTACTCTTAGCTCATGGAGTTCGATATACATAGTTTTGTCTGTACTGATGTCGCTAGTCCCCAATGTGAGCGACTCGGGTTTCATTTGGGCTAACAGATTCTCTGAGGTAAAAAATATTTTTCTATCGAGTAATTAGAATTGTTACTCTAACTCCTTCGGAAATATTACTTTTTCGTTATTGCATAGAGTTAAAAAATATGAAAAAGGCGGCGTGTTCTTTCATATGCTAATTAATAAATTATTTAAATACTTATTAATACACATACTCAACCACAAGTTTTGTAGCAGAGTCAAACACATCACAAATTCATTCTGATGCCTTATTTTTATCCCCATTTCCTGTAAGCAAATTAGTAGAGCAAGTGAAATCTTTAGGCTCAATCTTCTCCCTTAGAACTTGCTTATCCAAGGACAGAGACTCTGACACAGCTGGGGGCTTGTCTGGGGACTTTATCAACACGTAAACTTTTGGAAACTTTGATGCCAAGTGTGTGAAGAGTTCACCTTGAGCTAAGTGTGGCTGCACTTTCATTTTCGTTTTAAATGTTTGAAAATACACATGCGCGCCTTTATTGCTAATTAAGGGTCGATTATTTATACGCGTTTTCTATGTTAATGATTCGAAAATGGTTATTTTCATTATAATGAATACAGGCATATTTCACTGGGTGCAGGAGACCAGCCGTCGACGCGTACCTACCTTCACAATTACTGCACAAAAAATTTTCCTCCCCCGATCAAGCGAGCGACGTCGGTCTCAGAAAATCGAGACAAATAGAAGCGATTGATTGGTTGGGGCGACACATTTGTTATTAACTGAACCCGACATCTCCCGCAAAACAGTTTTACCCGAAGTAATAAACTTGATGAACTTTTTGAAGGAGAACGGAATTACATCGAACATCGATTTTTGTTCAAAAAAACGTTCAATTAAAGTGGACATAACGACAGACGTAGAGTTGATTATTATTCACGGTGACCGTTTTGCCGGAAGCAGTAGCGAATCGAATGGTCTCCTAAAGTTAACACAGTACCCTTATTTCGGTCCAACAACACACTCAGGACCTGGTGAAAGCAGACAAATTAATTGAATACGTCCGCGGGTATGTAACACTGGGGCATTCCAATTCGCTACCGGGTTTTTACAAAAATTCAATGGACTTTTCCTTTTATCGCGAGGGTATCATATTTACAGATGGAGAGGTCTGTCAGCGCTTTCGCCTGCGATTTCTGTGTTGAATACATATTAGCGTAAAGCCGTCACGTGGACCATCACGTACATTTCTCGCTGAGGGCGGCACCGTCTCACGAGTGTTCCACCGTCACCCGCCCAGCTGACAGGAAGCTGACAGAAAATTATGAATTTTACTCCTCGTAATATACGGAAAAATAAAAATACTAGACCGACGGTCATCCGTTAGGTCACTATTATGAAGCCCCTTTTAAGCGTCTAATTGTTTTTTATTTCCTCACAAATATCCAAAGTCATAGAAAATTATTCATTCCTTTTAGTACCAATCGCGATGGTACTTTGGGAAAACCATTACCGGATTACTGAAAGATGAGTTTTGAATTTCCACCCAGTGTTGTTACTGAAGTGTGTGAATAGTTGCATAGTTACAAGGTAACAAGCAACATGATCAGAGTTATAGCATTCTATAAATAAATGGTTGGACACATAGATGAAGCTTCTGCTAACGAATCTTGTATATTTGTTCACTTGCTGAACTTGAGAGCTTGGCAACTTGATTGCATTTTGAAGAGCAGCTCGGGTGGCGAGGCCTCCCCGTGCAATGAGATCAAAGTTTGATCGAAAAGTTGGCGGGCGCCTGCGTTCCGTTTCGTTATATTTTAAGTTTACTCTAATTGCTCAAGATTGTTAGAAGTTGCGCTTAAAAGTACAAAACTTTTGAGATGAGAGTAATGACGGCCGTGCAATATATTTAGAGGGCGTGGTGTGATGGTCCTGCAAGATGAGACCGCCAAAATGATGCGGATTTGGGACTACGTAACGATCGAGCGTTGTGGCGAGCATGAAACGGGCTGAAGTAATTAAATAATAACATTTAGAGTAGGAAATAAGTAAAGTCTCATTTAAATAGTCAAGAGAAGCACTCATCGTGGATATGCTAGCTGTGCAGCATATATGTGTAAAATAAGGAAAATACAAAACTCAAATGAACAAAGGAAAAGTGTAATATAAATAAAATTCGCACAAGGTACAAAAAATAGTATGGTTTAATATAAGTGTTCGTAGACAGGAGTGAAATTTTTTTCACTCAATTAATGTACAGACAGGAATACGTGAAAAATTAAAATTATCGGACTGGATGAAAGAATTAGGAGAAGGCGTGGGAGAGGATACAGTATGGGGGAAGAAACTCCAACAAAAAAACGAAGAATTCATTTCCTGTAAATTTGTATAAAAGTAAGCGACATTTAAGTCCTCCTAGAGTGTGTGACTGAAGGAACTCTAAGCTGAAATGAGCACCTGTCAAGCAACAACACAGAATATCACGGAAAATACATTGAGATCAGGCAATATACATGCATTTTTATTGAAATAAATGCGTTGCAGGGCCATGAATGTCAGTCCCGAGACAGTCCTACCAGTCCTGGCCCGGACCTACTCACACTTTACATAGAAGCTCTTGGGAGTAGCTCAGGTATCTCGTGCCAGGCCACACTGATGTGCCGCCCTTTTAGGCACATCGTGTTCAACCTAGCTTCTTCATGAGATGCGCTCCCCTAGTGGGGCTGGAACCCAGAACCTTCCTCTCTAACCTTTTCGCCACCCAATTGATGAATTTATATAATAGTTGATAAGATACTTAGGTGAGATAAAATACCGGGTTACGATATGTTGATCCGTCTTGTTCTCACCCCACCAAATATTCCACTATTTTTCCATTGAAGTTTTTAATTTCTGCATACCAAAATGCTACAGGGAGACTCTAATGGCCATTTTATTTCAGCAAGCCTGCAATGTGGCTCATCAATGGAAACTATTAATTGAATTGGAGAGTTAATTACTAATTAATGAGGCATTACACGTGGACGCTAGCACCGAAAATAACATCCAAGCTATTGGTGTTATTTTAATTAGGCGTTAAGAGTAATATTGCAACATTGAAGCATCATCGAAAGAATGAAGATAACTTGGTGTAAAAAAATTCTAATGACGTAATACTCAATTAAAGCCTATCTAAGTTAAGTAATATAAATATTATTCAGGCAATGGAATTTTTTTGAGATATTTCATGAGCTGTCATGAGCTGGAGGAAAAAAGAAGTATATTATCCAGATTATTCTGTCGATATTCTCGCAATTATAATGATAGCATCGTGTATTTATCGGTATATATACGTATTTTTATCTTTTAGGCATTGTTTATTAAAGACCAAGGTCATTTTTTGTTACAATTTTCCTATTAGTTTTTCTTTTTTTCTAACAAGAATTTTCAAATTAGGTCGTAGTTGATAAAGAATACAGCCAGTTCACAGCCCCGAAACACGCTCCCCAACATCCGGAGCTGTGCAGCCTTGCAAATCGCACTATCTCTCTCCCCATCTGCCCTGCGCCTGGAACTCCAAACTTCCCTCCACCCATCTTTCCATCCCCCCATTCCCCATCGCTTCCCTTCTACCTCCCCATTTCTCCCCTACCTTTTTCCCATTCCCCATTGTTCCCTTTCTACCTCTCCATTCCCCATTGCTCCCCTTCCATCTCCCCATTCCTTATCCCTTCATTACCCTGTTCCTATTGCCAATTGCTTCTCTTCCCCCTTCCCATTTCCCATTCCTACCCTTCCAACACCCCATCCCCATTGCACCCGTC